>PVJI01022804.1:0-24654 GCA_004026765.1 Micronycteris hirsuta
CGTGCGCGCTGCCTCCTCCGCCCGTTTCTGCCCCGCTCACCGGCCTGGATGTTTGTCTTCTCCTACCTCCTGGGTGTCGGACTTCCCTTCAGTTCGATTCTGTCCGTTCTGGTTGTTTAAATTTTTGCTACTGCATTAGTTGTATGGACATTCTGGATGTGCGGGCAGCGAGTGCGACCACCTACGCTGCCATCTTGGCTCCTATACTATTCTTAACCTCCCGCTGTCTATTTTGTACCTACCAATTATGCTTCTTATTCCCTGTACCTTTTTCCCCATTCTTCCCTCCCCCTCTTCACTGATAACCCTCCATGTGATCTCCATTTCTGTGATTCTGTTCCTATTCTAGTGGTTTGCATAGTTTGGGTTTTTTTTTTATAGGTTCAGTTGTTGATAGTTGTGAGTTTATTGTAATTTTACTGTTCATAGTTTTTATCTTTTTCTTAGATAAATCCCTTAAACATGTCATATAATGAGGGGTTGGTGATGATGAACTCCTTTAACTTGACCTTATCTGGGAAGCACTTTATCTGCCCTTCCATTCTAAATGATAGCTTTGCTGGATAGAGTAACCTTGGATGTAGGTACTTGCCTTTCATGACTTGGAATACTTCTTTCCAGCCCTTCTTGCCTGTAAGGTTTCTTTTGAGAAATCAGCTGATAGTCTTATGGGAACCCTTTTGTAGGTAACTGTCTCCTTTTCTCTTGCTGCTTTAAGATTCTCTCCTTATCTTTAATCTTGGGTATTTTAATTGTAATGTTTTTTGGTGTGTTCTTCTTTGGGTCCAACTTGTTTGGGACTCTCTGAGCTTCCTGTACTTGTATGTCTTTTTCCTTCACCAGATTGGGGAAGTTTTCCTTCATTATTTTTTCAAATAAGTTTTCAATTTCTTGCTCTTCCTCTTCTCCTTCTGGCACCGCTATGATTCAGATGTTGGAACATTTAAAGTTGTCCCAGAGGTTCCTTAGCCTGTCCTCTTCTTTTTGAATTCTTGTTTCTTTGTTCTGGTTGAATGTTTATTTCTTCCTTCTGTTGCAAATCATTGATTTGAGTCCCAATTTCCTTCCCTTAACTATTGGTTCCTTGTATATTTTTCTTTATTTCACTTTGTGTAACCTTCACTGCTTCCTTTATTTTGTGGCCCTACTCAGTCATATCTGTGAGCATCCTGATTACCAGTGTTTTGAACTCTGCATCTGGTAGGTTGGCTATCACTTCGTTGCTTAGTTCTTTTTCTGGAATTTTGATCTATTCTTTCATTTTGGCCATATTTCTTTGTCTTGTCACACCTGTTATGATGTAAGGAGCGGAGCCTTAGGTATTCACCAAGACAGGGCAACATAGTGGTGCTATATGTGGGGGAGGGGTCAGAGAAGGAACAATGGCACTTGCTCACTCTCGCCTTGCTTTTAGTCACTTTCCCCACTTCTCACAAGTGAATTGCCCCTTCCATGTGCTGCCCTGGTGCTGATTCCTGGGTGGGTGAACTTAAGTATGTTCTAGGACCTCATGGCCCCCTCCAACAGACTCTCCTGTGAGATTTTAGTTTCTCCTGCCACAGCAACCCCCACAGGTCTTTACAGCCAGAGGTTCTGAGGTTTTATTTCCCTACGCTGGAACCCTGGATCACGAGGTCTGTCTCACTCCCCAGTTGTTCCTCCCAATTTACTGCATGCAAATGTGGGACCTCCCAGTCAGACAGCTGCTGCCTTGCTGTGTGTCCTCTGTGCTCCAGCTGCCCATCTCCACCCCTCCTAGCAGTCTGGATAATTTTTTTTCTTTAACTCCTTGGTTGTTGGACTTCCTTACAGTTCCATTTTCTGGCACTTCTGGTTGTATTTTGTTTTTAAATTGGTTGTTATCCTTCTTTTGGTTGTGCAGGAAGTGAAGTATATCTACCTGTACCTCCATCTTGGCTGGAAGTCCTGGGTCCTAAAGTTATTCAGATCATTTGTTTACTGTGTTTAACTGCAGTATTTTTTTTGTGTGTGTGTGTCAGTAAAAGGAGTCACCTTTGCATAATTTTTTTCTTTTTTAATTTTCAGTGAATTTATTGGGGTTACATTGGTTAATAAAATTATAAGTTTCAGGTGCAGAATTCTATAATACATCATCTGTATATTGTATTGTGTATTTGTCACCCAAAGCCTCCTTCCATAATCATTTATCTCCCCTTTACCCTATTCTACCTCCCCCCGTCCCCTTTCCCTCTTTAATCACCTTTGTATAATTTAAAAATATGTTTACCAGAATAACTTAAGTGAAAAAATGATTTCATATCATGTTTTATTGTACTTTTTAAGAAGTCAGATTATTGCCTTTCAGGTTTCTCAGGACCATGAAACAATGGCACAAGTTTTGTTCAGCAGGAATTTGAGATTGAATGTGGCTTTAACTTTCTGGAAAAAGAGAAGTATAAGTGAACTTGTAGCTTATTTGGTGAGGTAAGTGTGACTTTTTTATGCTTTTTGTTCAGTAAATGTAATTTCCAATGTGCTATCTAGAGGTACCTGTTCTTTGTTGTTGTTGTTGTTTTCAACTCCTGTGTTTAGTTTCAATAGAGACATTCATCACTAGTCTTAAGAGTAAGAAAATACAGAAAACCATCTGTTTTATCAGACTGAACAAAGCTTCTCTAAGCTTTGTTTGTTACCTTCTCTAAGATTCTTATCCATAAAACTAGGAGATACTAGTATGGGAGAATTTTAAACATTACCTTCTCAAATGTTATCTTAGTGAGGACTTCCTTGACCACCTGATTTTAAAACATCTATTTCTTTACTCCCCGTCTTTTCTGTTTTATTTTTCTTCATAACATCTACCACCATCTACATGTTCTATAACTTTTACTTGTTTATACATTTACTGTCCGTCCCAGCCTTTTCCTCTCACCCAACCCACACTCACACATACGGTAATACAAGCCCTATCTCCTTGTTTACTGCTGTACCCTCAGTATCTGGCTAATCATAGGCACTTGGGTTATTTGTTATTTGTTGAATGAGTGAATTTCTCACAAGCAGTGTGAAGGTCATCATATTAAAATAATTGAGGAAATTAGCTAAGCCAGGGGTGTCGAGCTCATTTTCACCAAGGGCCACATCAGCCTCGCGGTTGCCTTCCAAGGGCCAAATGTAATTTCAGCTCCTTAACTGTTAAGGAGTAGTTACATTTATACAGTCCTAAAAGTATTTCAGCCCTTTGAAGGCATCCTCGAGGCTGGTGTAACCCCCTGGTGAAAATGAGTTTGACACCCCCTGCTCTAAGCAATGCTATTCTTTGTGTACCCACAGGATAGAAGACCTTGGTGTGGTGGTGGATTGCCTACCTGTGCTTACCAATAGGTAAAAAGAATATTTTTCAGAAAATAAATTAGTTTAAAAAGACAAATTATGGCCTGTTCACATTTTTATAACTTAGTATTTCTTTATATTAGTTTACAGGAAGAAAAACAATATATATCACTTGGCTGCTGTGTAGACTTGTTGCCTTTAGTAAAGTCACTACTTAAAAGCAAATTTGAAGAGTAAGTGCTAATCTGAATCTCAATTCATTTTTCTTTTTCAGCATCCTTGATTTTGTGCTCTGTATGTGCAAAGTAGTAGATTGAGTTCCATGACACATATATGGTTTCTCTTTCAAGTTGCTTAGAATCCAATTAGGAAAAGAATATGAAGTGACTAAAGAACAATTATAAAAGCATCTATAGACAAGTTATATGAAATACAGTTTTGTAAAAGTAGTGAAATAAATTTTTAGAAAGGGGAAGATTATTTTATGTCTGTGTTTGCTTTGAGTAGAGTGATATCATTTTTTGTAAAGGCTTCTTGAATGAAGACACTTGAATTTTGTAACAAAATGTCATTTCAGATATATAATAGTTGGTTTAAACTGGCTTCAAGCAGTCATAAAAAGATGGTGGTCAGAACTATCATCCAAGGCAGAAATTATAAATGATGGGTGAGTATACCTTTATAGATAACCTCGTGCTTCTACGTTTTTTTTTTCCAGAAAAGCAGCTGTATTAAACTAGGTGATAATTTTATTCTATGATCATCACTTTATAATAGTTATTCTCTTAATTTTCAGAGAACTATTAAATAGAGATACTGTTCCTATATGGAAATTACACATAGAAGTTGAATTCCAAAGCCCAGTATGCCCCATCTATCTCTCTCTCTCTCTCTCTTTAAAAGATTTTATTGATTTATTTTTAGAGAAAGGGTGGGAGAAAGAAAGGGAGAGAAACATCAGTGTGTGGTTGCCTCTTGCAGGCCCCCAGCCAGGGACCCGGCCCACAACCCAGGCACATGCTCTGACTGGGAATCCAATTGGCGACCCCCTGGTTTGCAGGCCAGCACTCAATCCACTGAACCACCAGGGCACCCCCATATCTCTTCTAGCAGAACTCTACTCTTCATTTCCTCAGAAGGAAAAAGTACAGCAGTGGTTTAACCCTCTTTATAATGAGTAACGGAAAGAAAAAACATGGCCTTTAGTGGAATAGGCAATGAGGCACAGAAATGGAGATATTCTTTGCCTAGACATTAACCTCAGAATCCAATGTGGATGATTACAATTGTAAGAACTATATCATAATCATTATAATTTGAGTAGTGAAAACATGTAGGTATTTACCAAATGAGCCAGATTATCATAAGCTACAAAAAATATCTCCCCATAGTCTCCTTAAAGTGTATAGTTTTCTTTTTAGACTCTCAAAATTTCCCACTTCGTACCCAACAACAAGTTTTCTAAATGTTTCAAATGCCTAGCTTCTTACCTGCATTAACAACTAAATAACCTTTAATTTCTATGATTGGCATGTACAATTTTAAACAGTTACTTGACTTGAAATAGTACAATTTTCTCTGATTTACTCGAAAAATTTAAAACTGTTTTCATTAAATGTATTTTAAGAAAGTTCATATACTATTATATTTCATTATCTTTTTTCCTTTCTTTTTCCTCCTAGAAATATTCAGATTTTAAAACAACAATTAAGTGGATTGTGGGAACAAGAAAACCATCTTACTTTGGTTCCAGGATATACTGGTAATATTGCTAAGGTAATCTATAATTATGCTTAAAAATTTAAGGTTAAAATCAATATTTAAGCTTAATTAAAATTTAGAAATAATGTTAGTATTATGCATTTGTAAATGAACTCTTTCAAATTTTAGGCAGAGTCATTCAGTACTATTCATAAGGTCTAAAGTCAATATCATATTTGCAAATGCTTATGGTCTTTTGTTGGATATGAATATGACTTTGGCAGGGAATGCAAGAATTAGCCATTGAATGTGTTTCAGATACAGCCACAGAAATAATGCCCTAGAGGTTGTGTAATGGCCTAGTTCTAGTCAAAGAAAGATATTTGAAAATGCTAAAAATCCAGTTAAGAAAGGCATCTGAAGATGAGGAGAAATACAGTTAAACAGTTTTGGGATATTATATTTTACTTGACCTTTGCTAACATGCTCTTTGGGAAAGTAAACTGTTCAAATTACAGTATGGATTTGATATTGGTCTTTATTCATTTGCTTGTCTCTTAAAGGAAAAGGTACATCGGATTTTAATATTTAAACTCCAAAAAATGTTGGTATATAAAATACATATAGTTGCAGGAAAAAGAAATCATTGTTAAATGTTTCCACCCTTTTACTGAGCATATTGTATCATAAATGGGCATTAGCCAGAAACATAAAAGCATTCTTTAATTAAAAAATATATATAATACTCTAAATAAAAGGATTTATGTTATAGATTTATTTGTAAAATCTTCTTGGATACTTTTCAAGAAAAGAAGCAAAGTGATATATCAAGCATGTGTATTACCACTGTGTATAATTTTACTTTGTAGAATTTTTGATGAAAATGTTACAGACAGAAATCAATTCTCAGAAGTTTTTTTTTCTGTTGTTCTTTTGATAATAGTAAAAATGAAGTGTAAAAGCTGAAAGACAATGGAGTGCTTTTAAAGCATACATGACATACCACATTGTTCTGGAGGGGTCTCATATTCTTGGTAGTGGAACTGGAAAATTATTGTTTCCTTAGAAATATGCTCTCAGTTGTAATTTTTTTTTTTTTAAGATTTTATTTATTTACTTTCAGAGAGAGGAGAAGGGAGAGAGAAAGAGCAATGTATGGTTGCCTCTCATATGGCCCTCACTGGGGACCTGGCCCACAACCCAGGCATGTGCCCCGACTGGGAATCGAACCGGGACCCTCTAGTTCCCAGCCCGCGCTCAATCCACTGAGCTACACCAGCTGGGCTCAGTTGTAATTTTTATAAAGAGAGAAGCTTTATTGTGAATGTGAGATTAAGATAAAGACAATATTAAATGATTAAAAGTTCTATGAAGTTCCTTTAGCTATGATAAAACCTCTTTTACAGTATTAAGCCCTTAATTGTAATTTTCTTGAGGGTAGAAAGCAGAAAGATAGGCTGTCATCAAACTGAAGAAATTGCTGTGAATGATTTAATGCTCTTGCCTAGCTATGAAGGCAGAGTTGCTTGATCATAGGAACCAAACCATTTACTCAGCACTTAGCAAACATTTATTGAGCAGGTGCTGTGTGCCAGGCCCTGTGCTAAACAAAGGAGGATTGGAAAGGCACATCTTTTACCCTCAGAAGGTTACAAAGGGAAACTAAGGCAAATCAAATGACAAAAGGGAGAAGAAAACAGGTTGTCTATATTTGCATTTACCATACTAGCTAATGAAATGTTTTTGTTTTATTCTCTAAGGATGTAGATGCATATTTATTACAGTTGCATTGAAAGACTCCATCTACTAAGGAGCATTTGGTTATTCAAAACAGCCTTGGACTATCTTATTCCCAAAAACGTCTCATCACAGAACTATGAACTGTGGAAGATATTAAAACTTTTTTTTTAAGCCACATAATGAAACCACTAACGAAATGCTAACGATCTACTTCACATTGAAGTGGAAAAATATCCGAAAGGAGCAGCTTCAACTTCAGTAAGGTGAAAGTGCACTATGAAGATTATTCACCTTTGCTGCATTTGGAATTTATATGGTTATTTGATAACACTGTTTAAGAACTACTGGATCTTAATGCAGTCGTGCATAAGAATATACTTTATACTATGTGAAAAAATAAGACAGAACTTATTACTAGGAACCACAAAGACCAATCATTATTACTTTTTTAAGATTGTGTTTTATAAGAAAACACTCAAAAGTGTGCAGCTATTTTCTTATGTTGAAAAGACTTTGAAAGTTTAAAACATCATAGCGAATAATCAATACTGAAAGTTTTTGTCCATGCTGAGATACTGTGTATACAAAATGCCTTAATTATTAATAAGCCAATGTGTATGATACCAATATCTGTTTTAAAAAAATTTAAAACCAACCATGCTTCTGGCATGAAACTTATGGAATTAAATCAGGGGTTTTCATTCATGGAGAATGTTCTTGTTAAAACTTATTCCACACCATCTGTAAAACTTGAGAATATTTTGAATATCTCTGATTTTTCTGCCAGAATCATCATGTCATGTATGTATGTGTTATTCCTATGTAAAAGAAAAAGGTGAATACATATTTGGATGAGTGCTTTAGCTGGAAGTGTTCATAGAGTTGGCTAATTTATATTTACTTTCTATTGTATATAGATTTCTAATATTTTCTGTTCTGTATCATTTAAGCTCCTTCATTTGAGTAAATTTACTAAATATTCATATTTTTTGCTTATTTGAAATTTGTTTTTGTATGAATTCTAATTCTTTTTCACTACATTATGATTTAAAGAATTACAGTGCTTTAGAAATGTTTACAGTTAGTGCTGACTTTGTATTTTAAATTCCAACACTTTATATTGCTACCTCCTCCAGTGGTTGGGATGAAATGCCAGCAGACTATATGAGGTCTTTTTTTTTAAATACCATTTTTTGTGTCATTGAACCCACTTGTGGAATGTCTTTACAGCTGTATGTCTTAGCCTGTCTTGAAAGTGGTTGGGATTTAAATACCACTATTGGTTCGTACATTATCTCATCTTCAATGAACGTGGGAGGCATCTGAGCAAAGATTTTTATGCAGCAGTCCTTCAAGCACTTGAATGTAAGACATTAGCATTTACCCAATTAGCGACTACTGATATGAATCCTAAACAAGCATCTTTCTTGCTTTAAAATACATTAAAAATGTTATCCTTTACTGAATTCTCCTTTTGTGTAGCTATATTTCACGTAGCTATATATTTCTCACAGTGAACATCTTTGTAGTAATTGGCTGTTTTCTGAAATCATTAGATAAGGATAATTTCAGATTACTTCACTTTTCTGATTTGAGAGGTGAGTTACTTAAGAAGTTGTTTTTCAGGAGGTGGGAATTTGAATCGGGAGCCTGCGTCATCTCTGAAACCTTAAGATGATGAAATAGAACCTTTCTTTGTTCCTGTTCCTTTAGTTATCACTTTTATCTAACAGTTTGAACCAGTTAACTCAGCATGGTGCTAGTGAGGCTAAGGACAGGATCTCAGTCTTTTATAGGTTCGTTAACTTTACACACATCCACGGAACTATTCATTGCTACAGGCTGCACCTTCGGTATTCATCTCACAAATTCAGCTTTGGTCACAAGGAAGATGGTGTGTATACCTTAGCATAAGCCCTTCACCTCAAATAGAAAGATAACTCAAATAATTGGTGTGTGTAATACTATAGACTTTTAGTCTAATATTAAAAACAATGTAATATTAAAAATAATACCTAAAATACTGTGTCACTACAATTTTCTCTGGGTAAGATCATTGACTAAACTGTATCTTCTAAAAATTATACTTCAATAAATCACACTTAAGTAAAAGTTAAGTACAAATATATAAATGAAACCTAGTAAGAAAATGTACTATCCTGTTAACACTGAATTCTTGTGTCTAACCTTGGGTTTGTTGAAGGAGAGTAGATACTCCATTTTATTTACTTGGAGCTGTATATAAACCAGCAGTTTTTAGCTCATAAAGATCATTCAATAGCACACCTAATTTCTGTTCTTGGCCATTGCAGTTTGCCTTAGTACCTACCTCTCTCAGTGACTAAATTATGATTAGTATTAGGTGATTTTAAGAGTTTTGGATAAAAAAATGTTAGATAAGTAAATATTGTTGAACACTTTTGTTGCTATTAAGATCTTAGCATGGTATTTAATCAGAACAGTGATGATCTCCAGAAAGAGCCAAAGAAAGTCTTTACAAAGTATGTTGGCTGTTATTGACCTAGATTAGGACAATTGCTGTCTGTCATTGCTCATTAGTTGCTGTGCTGCTGAGCAGTCTACAGAACTGAGGGACTACCCAGTGTCTCTATGCCTTACTACCTCTTCTACCCTCTTAGGTTTTCTGTATTAAACGTTGCTAACTTTCCAAGTCTGAGGACAGGTAGTTTTTTGATGTGATAGAGGGTTATAATCAAGTAATTTGTCTCTACTGGGAATAAAGTGAATGGATATTTCCATAAGTGATCATGATCAGAATAAGGGCTAAAGTTAGGAAGCAAGCATTACCAGATGGTTTTTAAAATTAATCTTTTGGCTGTAATTTCAAAGGTAATTGACAGATTATTTACATGAGTCCTGAGATGTGAGAATTTGGATATAAGTACTTGTTGGAATCATTAATGTCAGCACTGAAGTCCTAGGACTAGTGAGGAATTAAATCCTATCCATCCCCTAAACGTACTTGGTACACTCCATATTCTAACCTTAAAAATCATTATGTGGCTTCAAGGCTATATTTCTGGCCTTTGAAATAGTAATTTTCTTAAACTTAGAACATTTCTACATTTGGCAAGTTATTAATATAACTAACATTACTAAGTAACTAATTTGAGTAATAATTATTAGCTATTAAATAATGATAATAGAAATTATATTTAAATGTTTATTTAATTACTTAAATGAGTCAAGGAATATGAAAAAACAAAATTTAAGTTAATATTTTGTTAGTCATTCCCAGTTACCACTCTTCCTATTTAAGAACAGGATGGTAATGTCAGTTGCCTTTATTGATTTAAAGGAAAAAAATAGAATCACAAGCAGCTGACTCACTGGAGTGATCCATTTGAATGCACTACTTCTTACCTTTCAGTACAGACTTTTATTTTCTGGATTACTTCAGATGGAAAAAGTGCTGCTGGACATTTGTTGGTAGGTATTTATTCCTATGTTATTCTTTATCCCTTACTTTCCACTTCTAGCTTTGAAAATTGTCATAAAACTTTGTGACACAATCCTTTTTCATTCTGTAACAGGAATATAGTATAAAAAGTTCCTGCCTAAACACTGTATGCATCTAATTTGTAGCATAGCTTGATTGATTCAACAACAATACCAACTATAACAATAAAAACAAGTACTGCATATTATACACCCAGTATACTGAGTACATTTTCCAGTGCTATACTTAATATTTCAAATATTGTAGTCATAATTTTCTCTGGATCAAATTATTGATTTAATAGTATATGCTAAAATCAAACTTCAGTAAAAATTAAGTACAGAACAGTACAGTTGACTGTTGAATGATACAGGGGTTGGGGGTACTGGCTCCCCCACCCCCTGCAGTAAAAAATTCACATACATTATTTTTTAATTTTTATTTATTTATTTATTTATTTTTAGGCAAATTTGGGGAAGGAAAGGAGAAAGAGAAACAGAGAAACGTTAATGTGTGATTGCCTCTTGCACACCCGCACTGGGGACCTGGCCCACAACCCAGGCATGTGCCCTGACTGGGAATCGAACTGGCGACCCTTTGGTTTACAGGTCTTCACTTAATCCACTGAGCCTCACCAGCCAGGACAAAAAATTCACATATGATTTTTGACACCCCCAAAATTAACTGTGAATAGTCTACTGTTGACTGAATGCCTTACCAATAACATAAACAGTCTAACACATATTTTGTATGTTATATATATTATATACTGTATTTTTACAATACAGTAAACTAGAGGAAAGAAAATATTACCAAAAATCATAAGGAAGAAAAAATACATTTACAGTATTTATTGAAAAAAAATCATATAAGTGGGCCCACACAGTTCCAGCCCATGTTGTTCAGGGGTCAACTGTAGATTTCACAGTATTTTCTTTCACAGACTATAATTAATCAAAACATAAAATGACAGTTACTGTGTACCAGTAGTTTTATGAAAGGGCAGCCCCATAGCTGCCAGTAGTTTTCATAGCAAAACTTTTTATATATTGGGTTGGTCAAAAGGTTAGTTTGGTTATTTCTGTAAGATGGCTTTAGTAGGGCTTAGTTGTCTTTAACTTCATTCAAAACAGTTTGGTTCGATTGAATTGTGACAGCTGTCATAATCAGCATGTATTTAAAAAAACATCAAAATTGGTGAATTTTTATGTAACCCATTTTAATATTGAAGATGAAAGGAAATAAGCAACATTTTTGACATGTTATGCTTATTATTTCAAGAAAGGTAAAAATGCAACTGAAATGCAAAAAAGTTTTGTACAGTGTATGGAGAAGGTGCAGTGACTGATCCAATGTGTCAAAAGTGGTTTGTGAAGTTTTGCACTGGAGATTGCTCGCTAGACAACACTCCATGTTCCGGTTGACCGGTTGATAGCATTTAAATCAAGAAATTAATTAAGAACAATCAATGTTACACCACGCGGAACATAGCTGACATACTCAAAATACCCAAATCAATAAAGCTATTGGTGAAAATGAAAAAATAATGTGTCTTTTATTTTATGGTAAAAGACATACAGACTTTATGGCCAACCCAACAGTATTGCTTTGATATACAGATTACTATTTTCTGAACTATGAAGTTTTCAGATGGAAGATGCCAGGAGTCTGACTAAGGATTCAGCCCCTAAATATACTTGAACTAGTGTTGATTCTATACTTCACAGTATTCTTTATTTTCATTCAGATTTAAACCATGGTTTCTTTTTTTTTAATGTTCTGGACCCAGGCAAGTCTCATTACTCTGGGTTTGCACCAAAGCTAAGAAGAGTTGATCCAAAATATTTTCTAGGGTAAGAAGTAATTGCCATGGGTGGCCTGGATGACACTGAATTGCCAGAATTATTTGTTTCTAGAATTACAGTATTTCATTTATCAACCAAACCTTTAACTTGGCACCTCTACTAGAATTAGACCTCACCCTCCAGGAATCAGGAGCTGAGTTAGTATCTATTTACTTTTCTACTGTCATTAAAAAAGAGGGAGAAGAAAAATCTTCATTAGTCCTTTGTATAAAATTAGTTGAGCAGGTGAGTAAGGACCTACCTCACCTCTGAACTTGCCCTACAATACAGTCACCAGTTCCTCTGTACAACTGCAGCTTAGCTTCAACAGCAGGAGAAATGAAGGTTGACATGTTACGTTGTAGGCAGGTTCTAAAGCCTACAAAAGGTTTAGGAGAGCCTTATTTTCTCCCTTTCTGGCTAGCCGGATTTCCTTTTATGCTGCTTTGAATAGATGATAAATCATTAAAGGGGAGAAACCAACTCACTTTTTTATTTATTTTGAAGGCTCCTCTGCCAGTCCCTTAGACATTGTTTTCTTCAATCTTCTGTCCTATGGTCTTTCTTACTCTGCCAGTTCCCTGAAAAATCCTTGTGTTTATTCCCATTGCTTCTTTTACCATATGCATTCATTGTTCTCATTTTGGGAGTGGAAGGGAGGCCATTTCTCTGACTAGTCCTATTATCAGCAATTATCAAGCCACAAACCTGTGAATCATCTTTGAATCATCTCTAAATCACTTAAATCCTGTTGGTGCACCCCCCAAAATTTTATCTTTCTGTATCTCTCCACCTTTCCTGCCATTATCTTAGTCTGCAGTATCACAGCAGCTTCCTGGCCCTGGCATTGGCCTTTCGTTCATACAACCCATTCCCCATCCACGCTGCCCCAGAATAGTATGTAAAGCACAAATCGCACTGTGTCACTTGACGCCTCTCAAGAGAGAATCTGAACAGTGTGATTTACAATCTTTTGACAACACCTCCTCCCCTCCCAATGCTCCAGCTAGAATGAACTTGTTTTCGTTTCAAGAAAGTATTACACTTTCTCTGCAAATACTTCCTTTGCCAGAACTCTCTTGCCCCTGCCCCCCACCCCCCATTCACACAGTTACCACTTTCTTAGCCTCCAGGTCTCAGCCTAAACACATCCTTCTAGGAAGCCCTCTCTGAAGCCTCTTCAGCTGTTAGAGGTCTCTGGCCACAGCTCTTGTCTCAACCTTGTTCTCTTAAAACTATGTGTTTCATAATGTTTATTATCTATCTTTCCAGCTAGATTGATAGTTTCTGGAGACCAGAGACTGTGCTGTCACAGCCCCAGTACTTAGCACAAAGCCTGGCAATTAGTAGGCATTTAATTCTTATGAATAAATGCAATGGTGTGTCATCTTTAGGCATACATTGTATGAGGAAGTAATTTAGTAATCCAAAGCTATTTGTGATAGCATAGCAGCTTAAAATGAGTGATTCTAGATTAAATACATCCAGTTTTCTCACTTTTTGTTTTAGGAAACTAGTCTATAAATGTTCATGCTATAACATAATAAAACCTTAGCTAAAATGTGTTTGATTTTTAAAGGTGGTAACATTTGTTTTTCAGTTGCATGGTTTCTACATTCCACACAAAATTTATGCAAGTGAGGACCGTCCATACAGTGAAAAATTAAGATATTTTCATGTAATATGTAAAATACATGTTTTTTTCCCTTGGAATTAAGGGTATCCTTTTGGTGTTTATGTTTCTTTTCTGCCTTTATCTTAAACTTGTTGAGAATTATGTGTAATAGTGTAAGTTCCTTTTTTAAATTACAAGATAGTTTATACCTATTGAAGAAAGTAGAATAATGAAAAGAATAAAATTAAATACCCATGATCTCTTCTGCCTAGAGGCACCATTTGTCTCTCCTAGATTTTCTCTCATGTGTATACATTTTTTAATACAAATGGATTCATACTCTATATACTGATATTTCTACTTTCCATACACTGGAAAAGCTTGAAGGTAACTGAACAGTTTTTAGCTTGTTAAAGCTATGTGTTCTGAGCAGTTACTGTTAATTTCTTTGGTGATGTTGGAAGAGGCCAAAAAATATTTGTGAATTTCTTTTGAAGCAATCTTACTATATGATTCTGTTTTCTTTGACCATTGCTAAGCATTATTTTTTTGTAATGTTAGAAAGAGGGCTTATAAGGAAAAATAATATAATTTCTGTATTTTGAAAAGAAACATGTATTTTTTTTAATGATCCTTAGTATTTGGAAACAAAATTTCACCTTTTTTACTGTGGTGTATTTCCTCTAGCATCAAACATAATTTTCTAAAGAGTAGTCAGTTCTTATGTATGAAACTGATATTAAGCAATACATAAATATTGAGTCAGTACAGAACTAGATATGATTTTTAAGATTCAGTCCTATCCAAACAAATCAATTCCTACTAACCTTACTCTTTCTTAAAACATTTTCTACAAGCCTATTTATTTAGATGCTTCTAATTTTCTCTGCTGCCTAAATAATTGTTTTTTAGTTTCTATATATTTTTTAAGATTTTATTTATTTATTTTTAGAGAGAGGGTAAAGGAGGGAGAGAAACATCAATGTGTGAGAGATACATCCAACTGTTTCCTCTCTCACGTGCCCAACTGGGGACCTGGCCCGCAATCCAGGCATGTGCCCTGACCAGGAATCGAACCAAGAACCTTTTGGTTCACAGGCCTGCGCTCAATCCACTGAGCCACACCAGCCAGGGCTAGTTTCTATATTCTTTTTTTTTAAGGTTTTATTTTATGTTTAGAGAGAGGGGAAGGGAGGAAGAAAGAGAAGGAGAGAAATAGCAATATATGGTTGCCTATCACGTGGCCCCCACTGGGGACCTGGCCTGCAACCCAGGCATGTGCCCTGACTGGGAATCGAACTGGCGACCCTTTGGTTCCCAGCCCACACTCAATCCACTGAGCTACACCAGCCAGGTCTAGTTTCTATATTCTTAATTAAAAAGTAATCTGCGCCCGGCTGGTGTGGCTCAGTGGATTGAGCGCGGGCTGGGAACCAGGTGGTCCCGGTTCGATTCCCAGTTGGGTCACATGCCTAGGTTGCAGGCCAGGTCCCCAGTGAGGGCCATGTGAGAGGCAACCATACATTGCTCTTTCTCCCTTCCTTCTCCTCTCTCTAAAAATAAATAAATAAAATCTTTTTTAAAAAAAAAAAAGTAATCTGCATTCTGGCCTAGAGGAAATTTAATGCTAGAAATGGAGAAAATTAGTGGCGAATAATAGCAACAGAGGTAGGTAAAGCTAATAATTATATATACACACACGTTCACGTACATATAAATGTAAATATTATCCTGTGCCTAGAATGAACCTATTATCCTATGCTGTAGTCACCCATAAAGATTATAAATTTTTATGTGGAGTGAAGGGATGGTGATTTTCTTACGAATGGACCCACTGTCTTATTATTGAATGATCATTCTCCTGTAGAGGATTAGCGAGTTTATAGTACTAACTAGGCAAAACTTCCCTGTCTTCACCAACTAAAATGACACTTTATAATTGGCTTGCTTTCACAAAGCACCATTTAAATGTTTATTTTAAAGAGCAGCAATGACTACCCTTCACATAAGTTATTGGTGATTTAATCTGGTATAGTTTTGTTTGCTTTCACACTTAACTGAACCAATTAACAGCAAAATGGATCAATAGAAAATTGTTAATACCCTTCTAATTAATCATTTTAAATATAGAACTATCTTATGAAAGATGACTATATAGCAACTGAAACAAAATAAATCTGTTAGGTTGTTAAGAACCAACATGCCTGATGGTATTGATTCAGGGCCATTTATTATTGCCTTAGTCTCATTAATCAATTGTTTCTGACTTGGGCTTCTACCCCCAGGAAGGTGGCCCTGACTGAGTGGGGTGTGGCTGTGCATGGGGGTTTCTTTTGGGGGTGAAGATAGTATTTTGGATTTTTAGTGGTGATAGTTGTATAATTTTGTTAAAACTAAAAGCCACTGAATTATGTAAAAATTCATATACTAAATTTTATGGTATGTGAATGATACAGCAATAAACAGTTGAAGACTTCAAAAAATCATTTCTGCTTTGTCAGAACCCATATGATTACGTTAATATGTATAATGTCATTCTATAAATCTTCAAAATATGAAATAGCTAAAGTTTGCTTCAAAGCTTCTGGTGATAACTAGAAATCATACTGTGTGGTACATTATCTAAAGTCATTTTCTGTAAATTTCATAATTAAATATTGACATAAATTTGGAATTAAATGGTGATGGCTAAAGTGATTATAATAATCACCATGTGCTTGGTGTAATCTTCAAGAAAGTAGCTAATGTTTTAGACTAGTATTACATCATATATCTTAAGCTTTTCTCAGACAAATGATACAATTTTGTAATTAGAAGTAAATGAATATAACCTGGCTTTTGTTGTTTTTATCTGTGAGTGGAATCTAATAATTCTTTGAAAATATGAGCTGATGGGGGGACTCAGTATAAATTTTGTGTTTAACATAAAAACTTAGGGCTTTTCTTTTAAATGTTAATTCAGCTGTTGACTAGTTTGATATTTGAGGAACTGTATTGTATCTTTGAAATCAAATACTTTAATTAAAAGATATTTATAAAAGTACAAAGCTCCCAGGAGCTGCTTGTGACAGCTGGCACACCCCCATTTGTCATATCACATGTGGTGTGAGTTTCATGTCCACCACTTTTATCTCTTGATCCATCTTTTCTTTCAAGAAAAAAGCAACAGCTGACTATATAGAAGAAAAAGCTCCCTAAAGTACATTCTAGTAATATTTATTAGCAGTGATCTCCATGAATTGTCACACATAGTTTAGAAATACACATTTACAACCACTATAAGCCAAATATTTTAACGTTACCAACGAAATATATTTGGTTCAACATTCAACAGTTGAGTTGTTAACAAGTGTTTAAATGTGTATAAAGAAAGAGCTTCAAAATTAAAGTTAAATCCAGGGGACTTTTTTTCTTTATATTAGACTAATAGAAATTTCTTTTCTCCCGTTAGTCATTCTGATTATACAGCTCTCTAAAAATCATATGTCAATGGAGTTTCCCGAAACATTTACTGGAAAATTAAGAAGGTGGTTTTATGTCCCAATGACTGCCAGCAGGTCTGACTGCGGCTGCCTAAAGCTCTCTCTTTGCTGCACGCCATTGTTTCTGGGAAATAAGCTGGTGGAGGCGGTGAGAGTCTGCATAATCAGGATTACTTGCTATATGCTGGTTTATGTTAACCACGGATGTTAGGTAGAGTCCTTGTCCTCAGAGTTGTTTTCTTTTAATTCAGATGCCCCTTTATTTTTTTAAATTTATTCATTACAGTTCACAATATTATATTAGTTTAAGTTTATACAAAATAGTGACTAGATGTTTAAATACCTTATAAAGTGATTACCCCATAAGTCTAATACCAATCTGACACCATACACAGATACTACAGTGTTACTGATGATATTGCCTCTGCTGCACTTTACATCCCTGTGACCAGCAATTTGCACTTCTTAATTTTCACCTAGCCACCCTACTTCCCTCCCATCTGGCAACCACCAATTTGTTCTCTGTATCTGTGAGTTTATATTTTGTTTTTTAGATTCCACATTTAAGTAAAATCCTGTGGCATTTGTCTTTGTCTGACTTATTTCACTTAGCATAATATCCTCTAGGTCCATCTGTGATGTCACAACAGCAAAATTTCATTCTTTTTTTATGGCTGAAAAGTACTCCATTGTGTATGGAGTATTAACCACTATTTTTTTTAATCCTCACCGGAAGATATGTTCATTGACCTTTAGAGAGAGAAACATCCATGTGAGAGGAACATCAATTGGTTGCCTCCCATACACACCATGACTGGGGATCAGACCTGCAACCTAGGTATGTGCCCTGACAGGGAATCCAACCCGCAACGCCTTAGTGTACCAGTCAAAGCTTCAACCAGCTGAGCCACCCGTCCAGAGCTATATATACCACTTCTGCTGTATCCAGTTGTCTATTGTGGACACTTAGGTTGATGTCTATTGTAAATAATACTGCAATAAACATAGGGATGCATATATCTTTTTGACTTAGTGTTTTGGATTTAAGTAAACATCCAGAAGTGGAATTGCTGGGTCATATGGTAGTTCTATTTTTAATATTTTGAGGAATCTCCATTCTGTTTTCTGTGGCAGCTACAACAATTTATTCAAAGAGTTGTTCTAAAATACTTAATGTACCCTGTGACTGGTGTGGTTCAGCTGGTTGGGCCTTGTCCCACAAAGCAAAAGGTCACCAGTTCAATTCCTGGTCATGGCACATGACTGGGTTGAAGAGAGGCAACTCATGTTTCTCTCCTCCCCTTCCCCTCTCTCTAAAAATAAATACAATATTAAAAAATAAAATATGAAATGTACTGTGATCCATACTATGAAAAAGACTTTGAAATCTTTAGTTCTTACGTATACTTAGGAAGACCCAGATTATAGCAATTTTATACTCAAATGCTTAAGGTAGTATATTGAACATTTTGAAGTTTTTTCTTTATGTAGTGCATGTTACTTTTTACTAGATGATTGACTGCAAAAGAGTAAAGCTATTTATTTACCCTGGTGTTATATAGGTCCCTCAGACCTTTTATGTTCAAAGCTCAAGTAATAATTTCTTTACAGATTTTATTTATTTATTTTTAGAGAAAGAGGAAGTGAGGGAGAAATAGGAAAAGAAACATCAATGATGGTTGGCTCTTCCACACCACCTACTGGGGACCTGGCCCACAACCCAGGCATGTGCCCTAGACCTGGAATCAAACCAGTGACCCTTTGGTTCACAGGCTGGCACTCAACCACTGAGCCACGCCAGTCAGGGCAATAATAATTAATTTTAATGAGGAGTTTTATATAACATGGCCATCCCTGTTTATTTCTAACTTATAGTATTCATATTTACATATTAGTTTATTATTCACACTTAAGTCTTTTGACAATAGTGGCATCAAGGGAATTAAGCTATAACTTTAAGAACATTTTATCATGAGCTCTTTCCATCTTTCCCTACATGTTATGATTTATTTCATGGGTAGCTGCTTGGAAGTCATCCTTATAAGAACTTGACCCAGGAGAATTCTGATTACACTATTTCCAGTCATCTTAAAATGTATCTCCATTTTTTATGACTTTATTGAGGTATAATTGGTATGTAAAAACTGTACCTACTTAATGCAAATTTTTTTTTCAAATTAAAGTTTATTTAGAAAATTACAGAGGTAGTAGAAGTGAGCCATCTGGGCTGCATAGGCTCAGGAAACAAGTTACAGAAGCAACAGGAGGGACCTTAGAGCTTAGGAGAAAAAAGCAAAGATAACGTGGGGGCTGGAGGTGGGGTGGGGTGGGTAGGAAGGGAGAGGCGCAGGCATGTTCCCAAGAGGGAGAGCACTAAGGCATACAGTTCGATGGATGTGAACATATATATGCCCAGGTATATACCTGTGATGCCATCATAATCAAAGTAATATTGTAAATACATCCCTCGCTTCCAAAGTTTCCTTGTTCCTTGTGTGTGTGTGTGTGTGTGTGTGTGTGTGTGTGTGTGTGTTAAGAACAGTTACCCAAGATCTACCCTCTTATGAAAATGTTAAGTGCACGCTACAGCATTATCCACAATAGCCAGGACAAGGAAACAACCCACATGTTCATCAACAAGTGGATAAACAAAATGTGTTCTATGTGTTATGTATGTACATGCAAGGGAATATTATTCAGCTCTAAAAAAGGAAATCCTACCATTTCCTACATGGATACACCTGGAAGACATTATTCCAAGCGTAGTAAGTCAGTCACAGAAGGACAAACACTACAGGATTCCACTTTTGTGAGGTATCTAAATAAACGTACAGAGCAGAACACAGAATGGCGGCTGCCAAGGCACGAGAGCAGGGGGATCACAAGTTGCTCAGCGCGTGTAAAGTTACAGGCGCACGACATTATCTGTTCTAGAGGTCTGCGGTGCAGTGTGGGGCCTGTGGTCAGCAATAATGACTTTAGCCATTACTACCTTAGGAAGCTGAGGTGAACTCGCCATCTAAGGAACTCATATCATTCAGATTTTTGCTAAAAATAGATTTTTTCACCTTTAATACTTTGTTGTTCAAATCTTTTCCCTACATGCCATGTCCATCCTCGTTTGTATTTAATTTAGATTATAAATCTACTAGCCTTATGCCCTCAGTGGCCGTGATGCCAGGCGGCACCGGGGAGGTCAGGGGAGGCCTTGAGGACCTCTGATACTGAGGTCCATGTTCTTGTCACTGCACAAGATGTCACTGCATAAGAAAGGACTCGAGAGTGATACGGAAAGATTTAGCAAAGCACAGTAGACTTAAAGCAAAAGTACGCACTTAAGAAGTAACAGAGGGCAACCTCAGAGAATGAGGTACCCCAGTTGGGTCTGGGTGGAATTTTTCTATCAAATGTAGGCAAAGAGGAGGGACAGGGTGGTCCTTGACTTCTAACACTGGTGGAGCGACTGCCCACGTGGCCCGTGGTGACTTCTCTCCAGACAGCCATTTCTTTTTGGTCCTCCCAGAACTGTCATGGCTATTCGGGAGGTGGAGTGGTTCTGAAACTGCAATGCAAATTTATTACAAAGATATAATAATGGCCCTATTGATCAGTTTTAGATCATTATGGCTGTCGAATCTGGTTGAGACCAGAGTTTTGTTTGTTTCAACCACAGAAAATGAGGGAGGGGGAATGGGGAAGGTTCGGGGGAGTAGGGGGAGTGAAAGTCACACTCACAGGATTCCAGCCAGGACAGAAAAGGGGAAGGGTAGAGTTTGAGGCCTTTGTTCCCTGTTGTAACTTTCTCCCTCACCTGTGTCCTGCATCATACTGAATGATGGATGCTTGGTAAATTCTAAGTATCCACCTTTCACTTTTTAAAAATGTAATCCTCACCCAAGGATATGTTTATTAATTTTTAGAGAGAGAAAGAGAAACATGATTCGGTTGCCTCCCATATGCGCCCTGACTGGGGATGAAACCTGAAATCCTGATATGTGGCCTGAATGGAATCGAACCCTCAGCCTCTTGTGCACGGACGATGCTCCAACCAACTGAGCCACCCCAGCAGGGCCTCTTTTCTTTCATGAGTTGTTACAGCAACATTCTAAACTGCTACTTTTGGCTCTTCTAAAAAAGTCACATTTTAATTATAAAGGATATGCAAAGATAAAGCTATAGATCTCCTTTGGATTTGTGATGCCATCATCTTTTATAGGGACAAAAAAAAAAGTACATATTATGTGAAACCGTAGCCTTTAAATGTACCTACCCCTCACCTCCCTGAGATACCATTTTAGCTGAAGCATCACCGCCCGAGGAAATCGGCCCTGTGCGTGGTTATGCAATGACTGCAGACTGCATTCCCAACGCAGGAGATAAAGCCGCGTGCCAGAAGTCCTCCCTTTGTTGGGGCGAGGTCAGCCTAGAGTAATGTACTTACTTCTGTGATCTATCTCAAATGGAATTGCTTAACTTTCCATTCCAAAGTTGTTTAAATTCTGGGGATTTTGGTTTTCCCTTTTAAGGATTCAGAAGAAAGGTCTTCCTTAGAATATGTGTGACGGAGGGAAAGCACTGGACTAGGGTCAGGGGACCTTAAATTGTAAATACTTCAGAAAATTGAGGCTCAAAGAGATAATCAGTTGACTTGGGTTTAATTAACGTAGATTAGGAGAGATGAGTCTGAGTTCAGCTCAATATCTCCAAATAATAATGAACTCTGCTTTGGGATGCGTCCTCTGCATACTGTACAACTTGAGCTTTGACACCACAGAGGAAGAGGATCTTGCTAAAGCTACACCAACTCTGGTTTGGAAAAACAGAGTTAGACAATATTTTATATTAACTGAAATCTTTTTTATATTTCTGAAACGTGGGCCAGAAGCTGAGCTAAATCCCTAATGCTTAATAAGTTTAGCTCTTTCATTTTTTTGTGTGCTTAAGATTTTAAAGATCTCAATAACTATCTTAATACGATAGCTAGTTGATTATAAGATTTGAATATCTGTATTTGTAGAAACATCACAACACTTTATTTGGAAGAGCACTCAATACATGCATTCAATACCTTTGACAGGATTTGCTGACTCACTTGATTCCACTTGTGATCCCTTCTGCACGAAACTTGAACATTATGTCTATGAAGCACCACAAAGCTGTAATTGTGTCCCACAGCACATTTTCGACTTCTACATTCAAATCTTGATTTCCACTCATGAACTCTTCTAACATTTTATACCTATTTACCCAAGACAACTTGCCCAAGTCAGATTTATGAGGATCGGCTACTTCTCCTCACCTCTTTTTTTTCTCCCGAGAGTTATTAGTATTTATGATTGCACTTTTGTATTAATAACTGTTAATCATTTGATTTCTTTTTAATATTGTACATATATTATTACAGATCAAAGATAATGCTAAAGAACACAAATATTTCACCCTTTTGACTTATTTATTTTTTACTTGCTACTTTTTTGTTAAGGCAAAAAAAAATTTTTTTTTCCAGGAAGAATCAGATAGGAACAATCAGGGTGTTGCAAGTCCTGATTACACAGAGATGTTAATCACAAATCATGCGAACTCCAATCATCATATTCAAATCTGTTCTCCAAAAGGAGAAACAGGTAAGGATTATCCCACCTGATGATGGGCAAAAATGTTTTTATTGTTTTTTTTTTTTTTTTTTTTAATTTTACGCTTTTTAAAAGCCCAGAAGCCCTTGCTGTAATTGAAGGCCCTCGGAAGAAAAAGTCCCTGGGAGTAATAATAGCTGACACTGACTGCCACGTGCCGGGCAGTGTTCTGGACACTTCACATGTATTCACTCATGTTGTCCTCACAAAAACCACATGGTGCTATATTGTCCTTATGAGGAAATGGGAGTCAGAGAATGTAACCGACTCACCCAGGGCTACTCAGCTCACAAGTGACAAAGGAGGCGACCTGACTCTAGAGTCTGTGTTCTTTACCATTAAGCTGTATTCCTCTCCCAGGGATGGGGACGGGGCAGTCTAAGCAGAATCTGATCTTTGAAGATGGCATTTAGTTAAGTAGGTATTACTACCATCCTTAACAGTTATATGAATTTTGTAATTCTTCAAAGAATCTGTTTTATTCTTTTAGAATATGTGCCTAATATTTTTCTTTTGTATTATACATATTAAATCTTATGTGAATGTTTTGATTCATTTCTATGAAATTTCAATCGTTTCTCTCTAAGACCTACACTACATCTGACATGATTATACCTATTTTGTATATATATGTATATACACTTTTAACAGTGTGTCTTTGCTAGTAGAACCCCATACAAAATTATTCCCATAGTGCTGTGCCTTCCCAGTTATAGGTGGAGCAAGAAAATGGAAAGTTCCATTTAAAATTAATTTTGCTGGCACTGACTGGTGGGCTCAGTTGGTTGGAATGTCATCCCTTAGACCAAAAGATTGGAGGTTCAATTCCCCGTTAGGGCACATACCCAGGTTACAGATTTGATCCCTGGTTGGGAGATGTACAAGAAGGCAACCAATCGATGTCTGTCTGTCTCTCCCCGCTAACATCACTTTCTCTCTAAAAACAATGAAAAAAAAGTGTCCTCGGGTGAGTATAAAAAAATAAATTTAAATTAGTTTTGCTAAACATAGCAAGATATCTGCTTATATTTTTCCTTAACTGTGGAGGTTTTAGTAGATATCAAAATCTCTTTTACATTAAAATTGGCAAGATCAGGTCTAATCCAAGCTAAACTATTGTCTACCAGTACCCTAATGCATGTAAGCAAAATTAAGAAAATTGATGCTAAAATAATTCTAATAAGCCTTGTCTTAAGTTAAAAAAGGGAAAAGAAACAATTATGCAGCTATTATAGCCAAAGTAGTTTTTTCAACTGCAATTTAATCAATCTCATTGTACATTCTTTGTATATGTGAGAGGTATTCGTTATTTAAATATAATCATGGGCAGAAAACCTATAGGAAGAGTGACATGGAAAGCCTTTTCTTCTTTCATTGTACCTGTATAGTAAGAGTCACAAAATAAAAATAAAACTCCTAATCTAAAGATAAAGTTAAAGAATGATACTGCTTCCTTTTCAGCCTTAATTCCTTTTTTTTTTAAATTATTTTATTGTTGTTCAATTACAGTTGTCCGCATTTACCCTCCCCCCACTACACCCCAGTCAAACCCACCTCCCTCCCTTGCTTCCCCCCTCCCCCTTGGTTTTGTCCATGTGTCCTTCTTCATTGCAGTTCCTGAATATCCTTGTCCCCCTTCTCCCCTTCCCCTTCCCCTCTGGTTACTGCCTGAATGTTCTAAACTTGAATGTCTCTGGTTCTATTTTGTTTCTCTGGTTGTATTTGCTTGCTTACCTCAGAAGCGTCTTGGCTGTGGCTGATCTAACTTTCCCGGTAGCTGATCTGGCCTAGGTGCCTTCGCTCCTGAGTCCTCATACGAAACTTTTTAACATTTCATAAAGTAGAGGCTGCATGATGATGTACTCCTTGAACTTGACCTTATCTG
>PVJI01022805.1:0-24666 GCA_004026765.1 Micronycteris hirsuta
ACTTAAGGCCACCTCCTACGTCAGGACCTTTGTTTCTGTTTGCCGTACTGTCTACCGGGGGTGTCCGACATTTTGGCATCTCTGGGTCACACTGGAAGAAGAGTTGTTGTGGGCCACACATTAAATACACAGACACTAACAAAAACAATAAAATCACATAATGTTTTGAGTAACTTTACAATTTTGTGCTGGACCACATTCATAGCCATCCTGGGCTAAGTAGCCTGCAGGCCATGGGTTGGACACCCTGGAAAAAACTTTGTTCCCAGAAATTCATACTGCTTTTCTCTCCCATAATTCAGAAATTGTCTGTTGTTCATAGATATACACAACACATATAAAATGTCTCTTCCATCATAGGTGCACAGTTATATATTCATGAATTAATGAATAACAATAAATTTCCAGATGGTTGGGCCGGGTATGTCTGTGTTTATTTGTTTTTTTCCAAAGGTCATTATTATCAAAACCAGAAATAATTAATTCATATACGTGATAGTAATATCCCCAGAGAATCTCAATGTTTCATTTTACATGAAGTGATTGGCATGCTGATTTTTGTTAATACTCATCAAGGATACGCTCATCAACTTCAGAGAGGAAGGGGGAGAGAGAGAGAGAGACAGATAGATACAGAGACATGTGAGAGAGAAATGTAGACCAGTTTTCTCCAGTATGTGCCCCCACGGGACTCAAACCTGAAACCTAAGTACGTACCCTGAGTGGGGATCAAACCCACAACCTTCCGGAGTATGGGATGTTGCTCCACCACACACCAGGGTGCCATGCTGATTTTTATGCTCATCTTTAATTAGTTCAAATGTGCAACCTTTGACCCACATTGTTTTCCTTCAATAGTAGCCAGAGTTTGAAATTTTATATTTTCTTCATAAAATAAATACATGTTAATAGAAATAATTTTAAGTATAAAAATACAATATATTTCTCTCAATCATATTTGGCATTTACTTTCAAAATAGTAATTATATAAATGACAAGAAGGGATGATACACAGAACAACAGCAAGGAAAACCAACACACCAAACCACACACAAAATCATGCAATGCATTAGATTGTCAGAACCGAATATAAAACTAAAGCTAAACTAAACACAAGCAGCACTGGCTGCACAGAAAATGAGATTCAAACTTCTAATTTACGATACTTGCTAAAGGACAACCAGACCATGAAAAAGTTATTGTGAATATTATAAAATGTCAAATGCACTCTAGTAAGTTTTGGATATTTTTAAACCAGTAAATTATCTGCTTCATTTTGATATGAGCACATTTGCAATTGTTATATTCATATGTATTGCTGGAGCAGGTGTGAGCATATAATATATGATGGGTGTTATATTTCTAGTGTCATCAGCAGTAAATTTATAGAGTGTTGTAGCAGTACTTTTAATATTAAATACACTTAAAAATTTTGTAGAATAAAAACATTACAAATGTGTGTTTTAGTTACTGGAAATAGTATTCCTAATAGAGAACATCATAGTGAACTAGAAAAGAAATGCAGAAGGCAAGCCAGGTTTTCAGAACGGATCTAATGTTTCTGTTTCATTTTCTTTCCAGCTTGGCCTGCTTCTGTCATTGCATGCACTATATCCGATACCTTTTGGAAACTTTATTTGTCCACAGAATTTCTTCAGGACATACACCTTTGAAAAATTTGATAAAGGTGGGGATTAATATGTTGTGTAATTTTAATTCTTATTGAGATAGTTTGTGTGTCAAATCATCTGCAAAATAACTCAGTCATGTTTATTTCCTCAAGACTTTTTTGATTCAATTTATCAGCGTATCATAAACACTCTGCTCTGAAATGCTATTTCCTGGGGTTGCCTTGAACTATTATATGTACAGAGAAAACTTTTTTTGTGGAAACAGCACTGAATTCAGATTTTTGAGAAAGAAGAATCTGACATAGGAATCCTTCTGTAAATACACATTTGTGTGATAAAAATAATGATAATCTATTTTCATGATGTCTTTGCTCTTTAAATAAATGCTAAATGAAAGTTATTAACCAATACATAACTATTAAGAAAATAGAAAATGTTCAAAAACATGGAGGTGAAAGTATACATTAGCTATCATGCCACAATTGAAACATTCAATTAAAATTTATTTTATTTTCTAATTCAAAATTTATTTTAAATATCAATTATGCCTTTCCTAAAGTCTTCCTTTTTTCCCAAGTATCTATTTTCTAAAAATTTGAACAAGGTAGCCATTTCATTGTTGTCCTTGTAAAGACACACTAAATTCTAGAACTCTTCAAAACCTCAAAAATCATTTGGAGTAGCTTCTCTTGACAGAAGGTATTATAGCTTGGGACTTCTAAAATCAGCCTATTGTCTTTGCTAATAAGTGAACATGCATCACTGCTAATGGTTAAAAAATTAATTCTTATATTCACCTTTTATTTATAAATGATTATAAATAATTTATTATTTTATTACTTTATTCATATTTATTATTGGATAAACTATTCTTTGCAAAATATGTGGTTACATTAATCATGTATAAGAATACCTATTTGTATTAATAAGGATTAAACAACAAAATGCATTTCTTTCCTTTTCTTTTATTTCTTAAGTGATATTAAGTAGGTACTTTTAAAATGCTAAAATGCTAATTTACTTGGTGAATAAACATTCAATTTATCCAACTTAGAAAATTTATGCCATTTTTCATGTAAAATTATTGCAGTATGGCATATATATATTCTCCTAACTTTTATTTTGTGTTATTTGCAGGGCTGTGCCTTTTATTGGGGATTCACTTCTTGGATTGCCTACTACATTAACCACCCACGGTACACACCACCATGTACGTAGAATTTCTTCTTAACTACCCTAATACTAAGTTACACGTATACACACTCACATGGAACTAGAAGAAATAAATGGAACCGTTAATACAGATGGTGAGCCTCTTAGATAATTTTATCTTGTATACTTTTGTATATGTTAACTTCCTCACCATGAGCAAGATGACATCAGGACACTGTATTAAATTTGAGGAGGAAGAATCTCTTATATGAACCTTTCTATAATTATATATCTGTGTGACTAAAATAATTATACTACATCTATTTTTATTCTGTCTTTGCTCTTCAAATAAATGTTAATTTATTTAATATTTAACAAAAATCTTTCCTGAATTATGTGTACAATATGACAATTCAAAATATGAGTGTTTGCATATCTTTTTCTCCTTGTAGCATTTGGAAACAGGCAAGTCACAGTATCTGCAATCAATTTTCTGGTATGTATTATTTATATTACTTGCTAGTCATGCTCTAATTACAATGTTATTAAAATGCAAAACAGATTATATTTGAGTACTTGTTATGTAGATAACATCTATTTTTTATTGGCATAATGGTATTAAATAACTTCCCATAATCAAGTCATTAGGTCTTTTAATCAAAATGTTCTACTCATCTACAAAGGATGAATAAAATTATTTTAAATACAGTAAAATTTGAAAAATTCTACTCAGTAATTATTCCTATTGTCTTCAAATTTACAACTTATAAAACTCTAAGGGCAAAAAGCTTTACAAATCTTACATATGAACATCCAAAAAAACCACTTTGGCATAATTGTTTACTAATTATAGATGCAAACATAGTCAGCTTTTTTGAATGAAACAAGGATCTAACTTAACTGTTCTCAGTTTAGTTCTTTAGATCATTTTATTTAATGTTTGTTTGTGACTTTTTTTCCTGATCCTCTGACTATTGTAGATAAACACCAATAGAAAGGTTACATTTACTTCTCATCTCTGCCCTTTTAGTTTCCTCTCAAATTTGCTGAGGGAGCTATATAAATAATAAATACAAAGGAATTATGTTTTACACCTAAATTAAGTTGGAATCACTGTTTCTTATATAATTTATAAAACCAATTTTTAAAAAAGTAATGATGTATAACTAATGTGTGTATTTTTATTTTATTGCATTAATTATACAATTAGTTATAAAATAGTAATTTATTTTATTGTAATTGGTTATAATTATAATTGTTTTTCAGCTAAACTGAGTTACTCCTAAAATATACTCATTATCTTAATTAAAATCAGCAGCTACTATACCCATAGAAATGATTGTTGTTAGAATAGATTTCAAAGTCAATGTAAAAATAATTTATGGACATATTATTATCACAAATGTGTCTTAGTAATAAATAACTATAATATAATTAACTATAGAGTTAGTATACATATAGTAACACTTTTAATTTTTAAAAATATATTGTATGGTATGATTCTTATACTATATTCTTATACTGTATATGAACATTCTTGTGTTATGCAATAGTTCATGAAAGCTCTATACATTAAAAATAAAATTCAAGTATTCCCAGAATTGTGGTAACGAGATAGATAGAAATAAAATAAACTACTTTTAAATCAATTCCATAATCAAATGCTTTGAGTTTATAGAGCAAAAATACCATCCCCTAGGGCAAAGTTTATACAATAAAATATTAGTTTCATGCAACAAATAAACTCATAAAATAACATTTAGTTTTCACTTTGTGCAATAGTATAAATACAGTATTTGAACTATTACCTGAAATCCTACAATTATTCATTTTCAAAAGTCAAACATACTGTTTAAAGCAAAGGAAATTAAATGGAGCAAAGAGAGTTATAATAAATGGTGCTGGAACAACTAAACGCGCACATTTAAAAGACGAATCTAGACACAGACCTTACACCCTTCACAAAAGTAACAAAATAGATCTCAGATCTAAATGTAAAATGCAGAACTGGAAAACTCTTAGAACAGCGGTCTCCAACCTCTCTATCACGGTTTTACCACTGGTGGGTCCGGGGAGTTGAGGGGGAAGGGGCAGGAGGCAGAGCTCAGGGGAGCTAAGCTCGCCACACAGTCCCTAACAGGACGCTTACCGGGTACCTGTCCGCAGTTCCGCGCTTGGGGACCCCTGTCTTAGAAGGTAACCTAAGAGAAAATCTAGATGTAGGTATGACAGTGGCTTTTTATATGCAAAACCAAAGACACAATGTATGAAAGAAATTACTGATTAGTTACTTCATTAACAAACAAAAGAGAGACAGATGCATAGATAGAGAGAGGCTGACAGTTCCGGGGATGGGGTTAGGAGTGGAAGGATCTAGCAAAAAAGAAAAAGACTCATGACAAGAGCAACAGTGTGGTGATTGTGGAGGGTAAGGGGAGCGGATGTGGGATTAAGAGAGATAAATTTTAATTAAAAATACGATAAACTATATCTGAACAACTCTACAGAATTAATAGCTGCACTGTGGAAGATAAGGTCAAGAGAAGGACAAAACAAGCATAGACAGGACAAATTATTTGCAGAAGACACATTGGTTAGAAGAGTGTTACACAAAATATATAAAGAACTCAACAATAAAATGACAAACAACCAAATTAAAACATGAGCCAAGACTTTATCGCACAGATACACATAGGACAAAAGAACATATCAAAATATGTTCTGCATTCTCTGTCATCAGATTAATGCAAACTAAAACAACGAGATACCACTATGCATCCATTAGAATGGCAAAATCCAGAGCGTTGACACCAAACGCTAGAGAAAATGTGGAGGATTAGGAACTCACTCATTACTGGTGGGATTGCAACGAAGATGGTACAGCCAGTGCTTGGAAGAAGTGGTATAGTTTTTTGCAAAAGTAAATATACCCTTACCATATGATTCAGTAATCATGTTCCTTGGTATTTAGTCAAATTAGTTAAAAACTTATGTCTATACAAAATCCTGCATAAGGATATTTACAGAAACTTTATTCATAAAATTTCCAAACTTTGAAAATAGCTAGGGTGTCCTCAGTAGGTGAAAGAATAAATAAATTGTAGTATGTCAGACAATTAAATAATATTTAGTGTTAAAGAATAATGAGCTATCAAGCCATGACAAGATGATGATCTAAAGTGCAGTATAAGGAAGATAATCAATAATATAGTAACAACTAGATATGGTGTCAGATAGGTACTAGAAATACTGAGGGGATAAAGGTAGATGATTGTCTAAGCATTGTGCTGCACACCTGAAACTGTTACAGAGCAGGGCGAGGACACCCAATGATATCCCAACCCTGCTCTAGGTTCGTTATGCTCACTGCCAATAGAAAGATGTCTGTCAATGCCAGAGACTGGTGAAAAGGAAAGGAATTATTTATTTTCAAGTTATACAGGCTTGGAGTAATGACTTAAGGTCTCCTTTAAAATACTAGAGCGCTCTAGAATAGCCACAAACACACACAGTCCTTCCTTCTCCCCTTTGCCCAGTCCAGGGTACCGTATCTCAGGAAAAGAAGTAGAATTCCGTAATTCAGGCAGATCCTCAGTTTCGACACCATCCACTGTGTCGCTACCCTGATCTCTAGTTAATCCAAAATCATGTGGCACCTTCTCATGGCCCACCAGCAACAGTCCTTTCACCACTTTTCTTCCAGGCAAAGTCTCTCCTGCTTCCTAGGCCGCGTGACAAAGGGAGCCACCCAAAGCCACGTGGTCCTCTCTCTCTGTCTCTCAGGCAGAGGGGTCCCCACTCCTCCAAAGCCTCGTGGTCCAGACCCATTATGGCTGCCGTGCCTGGGTTTAAATCCCCATGTCAATCTTCCTCTGCAGCCCCATTTCCGACTCCTCCTTCAATCCGCTACACCTGCCAGCACTTCATATTCTTCCAGCTTTTCTGGGTGCCATGGTAACTGTGGGCAGGTGTGGCCCCCATGGCATGGAGCCAAGCATATCCAAGTTCTCACGCAGGCGCTGGGTCCAGGGAGAGCTGCCTCCCAGTTTCATCTTGGGTGGCAATCACTTCTATCCCCCTGGCTCAAAGCATGGCCACAGCCATTTAACATATCTATGAAACCAGTTAAAGGTTACAGATATGTTAAATGACTATGCCGGGAGGTTAGCTGCAAAGCTGCTGCTATACAAAGCAGCTCTCAATAGCAATGCTCCAGGAGTCCCATCCCCCACAGTTCGGACTTGTGGGGGTGAGGACATACTATATATATTTTTCTAATATTTCCTGAACACCTTGAGTTCTGGACCCCATTACAAATCCCTATTTGGGCCCATTTCTTGGCTATAGCCTGTTACAAAACTAATACAAATATTAAATATAAACTGTAATTTAAAAATAAAATTAAAAAGACATGGAAAAACCTGAAATGTATTAATAAGCAAAATACACCATTGTCAAAAATGCTACACATTGTATAATTCCAAGTAAATTACATTATGGAAAACTCAGAGTGATGGAGACAGGAAAAATGATCAGTGATTGCCAGGGGAGAAGGGACGAGGGATTTGGGTTGAAAGCAGCAAAGGGGATTTTTAGAGCAGTGAAATTACTATACAACCATAATGGTGGATGCTCGTCATACATTTATCCAAGCCCTTAGAGTTTGCAAGACCAAGCGTGAACCATGATGCATATTGTGGACTGTGGATGATGGCGATGTGTCAGTGGAGGTGCATCGATGAGAACACACGTGTCACTCTCATGGGCAATGTTGATAATGGGGAGGCTGTGCATGCATGGGGGCAGGGGGCGTATAGGGAATCTCTGTACCTTCCCTTATGTTTACTGTAAGCTTTCCACTAATCTAAACAATAAAGTCAATAAAAATAATGTATTTGTTAGTATGTATATTTTCTGTTAAACCTTTAACATTTGAAGATTTCTTCTGAAACACAATGCATGTTATCTTTTGTTTTAATAGAATTGTATACAAATGGGTAGATATATAAATGTATATACATTAGTAGATATTAGGAATTAGAATAAAGTTCCACAATTTTATTAACATAGTTATATAAATTATCATAAGTTTTAAGACTTATGAATGCTAAGATAGTATAATATTGGCCTATATTATTGAATAGTCTCAGTCTATGGGAATATGACTTACCCTTTAAAATAGAAACCAACTTCCAAAGATCAAGAGTTGACATATTTTATAGGTGAAACCCTCTGTAATCATATATTTAGCCATTATCTTCATTATTATTGAAAGCTCAAGTCAGGTAAAATAAATAAAACAACAGTTATAAATATTGTTAATATTATTATAAATAGAAAAAATAAAAACTGAATTCAAAACAAACCAGATTATGAGAGTTAGAAACAGTTTAGCAGATTTACATTTTATGTTTTTATTATTATTGTTAAATATTTTATTTTATGCTATTACAGTTCTCCCAATTTTCCTCCCTTGCTCCCCTCCACCCATCCCACACTCCACTTCCTTACTGATTCTCTATTTTAAATACATTAATAAAAAAACTATCACATTGCTTAAATGATAAAATTATAAGATATTAGCTTTGCCAATAATTAATAATACTAATGGTAATACATATAAAACTATGAGGGGAACAGATATATATAGAAATAAGACAGATTAGTTTTATTTCTATAAATACAGAAGTGAACAAAAGTAGGTTAATAATTATAAATATTACAATACTTAATAAATAATAATACAAAAACAAACTGTGTCACATACCGCCGTAAATCTGCTTTTACCTACCCCTGTATATTATAAGTTCATAAATGTCATTTGTTTTTGCTGTAAAAACCCAAATGATTTTACTAAAATAGAATGACAAAGGCTACTACTTGATGTTTACAGGTTCTGTATTAGGCTGTTTGGATTTTGTTCTCTGAAAACATCACTTTCACTTATTTAAAGTAGAGAAAGTTTTACTTGATGAAGTTTGGGAGGAAGAATAATACATAAATTATACAAAAGTGGAACTCTGCAGTAACTCTTCCTCTACTCTCTTGTTTTGATTGGATTTGATCATTGGTATTTGGCATTTTTGCCCCCAAAACAGCAAACTGACCAGGTAGTAAACAAAAAGCCTCTTTCATGATGAAATTCCATGTATTCTGATCCAATAATATTTTCAGTCTGGGGACATTGAGATGTAATGGTGGATATTTTCAGAAGAAAAATGTAGAGCATAATGTGATAGGTGGTACATCACCTCTAATATTTTAATCACATCCATTGTGGTGACACCTCCGCACTGTATTTTGTTAAATACTTAGTAGTACTAATTAAAAATATAATTGAAATGTCAGACACAGTGGGTGGTGAAAAAAAGTAAAAGTATTTTTACTTTCTAAATGAAACCATTTAAGTAAAGGTTGATATTCATGTGTAAACGTTGTGATTTTTCAATTATATTAGCTGAGAATTTCATATTTCATATTTATCCCTATAATGATTCTTTTGAAGAATACAGAATGGACTACTGAATCCTTAACATCCTGTAATTGTTCAAATGAATGCTAGTGTGAAGTGACAAGTAGTTAAATTACTCAATAAAGATTAAGTAAAATAAGCACACATGAATATTATTTTATTTTCTTTAAGCCCTCATATGTATCCAAATGTAAAAACTACTTAAATGTCCATTAATTATTATTTTAAAGATTATTATCATTAAAAACACATCCTTAGCTACTTTATTATTTTTAGTTGTGGTTAAAACAATCCCAAATACCATAAAATTGACTCCATTCAGTGCACAGTTCAGGAGGGTTAGGTGCGTTCACCTTGCTGTGTGACAGACACTTAGTGAGTTTAAAATCTAAACCATCTTGTTTTTTACAACTAAGGCAGTTCTGACAATGTCCCTGGGTTGCTTTTGTGACCTCAATATATTTACAAAATATAAACTCTTGCTCTTTTTTATTACATTATATTTTTGGAAAAAATGAAATGGTCAGAAATTTCATGTATTGTTTTGCATGAACAAAACAAATTAAATTCAAATTAATGTGTTCTACTACTATAATGTAAAAAAATGGCTCTTGTATGTAATATTTTAATATTATTTCTGTCTTAATAAATATAGACATGCTTCCTTAGTATTTTTCTTACATTTCTGTGTACTTAATAGCTACAATCTACCATTTTTGTTACATAGGGGCTATATATATTTTATATACATAGCACCCATATATGCTATTATTTTAATAATTTAAAATTTAAATATGTAATATCAAACTTTATGATAGGAAATGCCCCCAGACTTTATTTATTACATTGTTTTGTAACATATAATATGCCAAGTGAATACATCTAACTTTAGTAAGGATCAACTCAGGAGAAATGTGTAAATCATTCCAAGAAATATTGTTTCACATTTAATGTGCTCCTGGAATTTTAATCAGAGTTAGAACCATATATTGAGTTTGTAGCAGTAACTGAATTTTCTAATCTTACTGAGCCCTACACCAAGAGGAAATTATATCAACCACTTCTAATCTAGGTCAATTAGTATTGCAGACTGTGTTGGACCCACTCATTCCCCAGAATTTTAAAGGTAATTCTTAAGGTGAAACTTACAAATAGTCACAATTGCTCTTAAAAATCAATGAAGGAGTTAAGTTGCTGAAAAACTACATATCTCTAAGCATATAACTATAGTTGGTGGGTTTTTTCTTCACATACCAAGAATATAGATGGATAGATAGATAAATAGATAGATAGATGGATAGATAGATAAAGGATTCCATCACTATAACTACTGATTGGGCAGGAGAAAAAGCATCTAATGTAAATTTTGATGTTAGTATACGGCTATACTACTGAACTAACCAAAACAAAAATGTTATACTGTTCATGGCTCATACTTTAAATAGAAGATTCATGTTTTATTACTTAGTTCCATTGTGATAAGGAGAAAGAAGAGCATAGCTTGATGGTTGAGTGAATATAAAATATTGATAATCATAAAGTAAATGTGTTTTACCAGAAGAAAACCATATTTTCTAATGTATATTTTTTCCAAAATATTTGATATGTTAATTTCTTATTAATAAATATTTTAATCATACATTGCATTTTTTGACTGGCACTGTGAGTGATGAAAATAAGTATGACAGGGTGTCTGGACTGAGAGATGAGCAACAGATATGAGAACCAAACATGTAATAATTGATTTGGCAATTAAGTGTAGTATTGACAATGTATGAGACAGAAATTTGGAGAAGTGAGGTGAATGTAGACTCATTTCCTGAAGAAGTTTCTATTGATGATATTGGTAACTAAAATTATCATAATAATTTTATTGAACAGTGTATGATAGTATTTGATTTTATTTAGTTATCATTTAATACCCATGAGACAAAATTCTATATTAGCATTTAGATGAAGAAATGGAATTTCAAATATATAAATCACTTAAAGTATAAGTGAAAGATGCCGCGTTCCAACACGTCCGTCCAACCAAAGCCTGCACTCGTAACTGCATTAACACTTAAGTAATTTAAACTATAAAATCACTGTCTAAAAATTCAAAACTTAGCTTTACATTTTAGTAAGGAGAAAGTAGGAGTATCTTCTACAGTTATAGGAATAATGTTATATATGAATAAATGCATACCAAAATACTGAAACAAAAAAGAACAAAATCAGTTATATGCTAAGAGGCTAATAACATTAAAGGCACTGAATTAAAAAGAATACATTATAGTGAAAACTGAATGACTCTATACAATAAAAATTTTGGATAACACAACTCATTTTTAAAAACATGGTATTTATATGTTGAGTATATAATTTGTGTTAAATAGGATAAGATGTATATGGCAGCCAAAGAAAAGGGTCTTACGTTCCAAAAACATATGTTTCAGTTTTGGAGCATTAGTCCCAGGAGACGTTGGTAAGGCTTGAGCTTCTTAGAGGGTCACAACTGCCTACTAACAAGTGGGACTAGCAGATGTACATGAGCAAAGGGTCTGAAAACAGATATGCAGCCAGTGTCTGTGTGGGGCAGTGCTGCTTACAAAGGGTTGTGTAAGCTGAGCTGAAACCAGCTGAGAATCAAACTACCAACCTTGCAGAAGAAAGGTTCTTGCTGTGTGAATAAATTTAGAATATGCACAACTACACCAAGTTTATGTTCAGCATCATGACTTACTTGTCTCTTCATGACATAAAAACGTACCCCCATAAAAATACAAAACAGATAATCAGCATGGCTTTATTCATTAACCAATTTGAACCTAGTTATCAAACAAGCTAAATAGTACCTTCAGAGTTTCTAAGTCAATGTGACCTTATTTCGGCTCTGTATATGCCCACAAACAACTTCTTTTATTATTAGGATGCAAAATTTTCTCTCCTTACAATTAGAGCAAGAACAGATCTATTGAATCTTTGGGATTAGTATATTACATGGATAGTTATATATCTACTGGAAACATTTTTGACAGGCACAGGTATACCACACTAAAAAATAAAATGTTTTGCAGATTTGTGAAGCTGGAAATCATTTCATCAATGTAGTATTGGCTCATCCCAATCACACAGGTAAGTCCTTTTTTTTTTAAACTTCTCTAGGGTGAATTATGATAAAAAATATTTTTAAAGTCTTAAATAAACATGCAAATACTATATAGTTTTACTTATATGTGGAATCTAGAATACAACTAAATGAAACAAAAACAGACTCACAGAAACAGCAACCAAGGGATGGTAACCAGAAGGGAGGGGGTTGGGTATGAGTGAAAAGGGGAATATATTCAGTAATGTTGGGATAAGTTTACATGATAACCGTTAATTACTAAAGTTAGTAGGGTGATCACACTGTAATGCACCAGGCCTCTTAAGAAAGTATCCAACCATGCAATATGAAAAATAGAGACATTTATTGAAGAAGATACAAGACGCAAGAAATATTGTACAATGACACCTCAATCCCCTTCAAAGTAGGTACTTGGGACCTCACACAGTTCTCCCAGTGTCTCTTCCACTGTACAAAACACTTCAAAATCCCTTTGTTGGAATCGCTATGAGCTGTCCTATTGTATTTTCCTGAATTACAGAATGAATTTTGCTATGACATGTTTCATCCCAAGATTCTGCATCAAAATCTTGGACACATTAGTTTTTGGAATCCCCAGATCAGCTTCTAGTTCTAACACTGTGAGTCACTGATCTTCATTGATTGGCAGCCCATACATATTCAACATTATCAGGTGTTCTACTTGTTGCAGGCCTTCCAGAAAATGAATCACTTTCAACAAATTTTCAACCGTCTTTGAAGCATTTGTGCCGTATTTTTATTTATGTTGCACTCATTGCATAATCTAAATAGTTTCTGAGAAGGAATGTTCACGCTTAATACAAAATATGATGCAGGTTCATTGTTTTACTCACTCAGTAATTTTGAATGTGATGGCCACACGGTACACATGCTCACTCAACAGTGTCTACCGCCCCCCCTGACTAGTACAGTGAGGTCATCATTATTCACACATGAGCATTCCAGTCCACTCTCCTTGGCTGCCAGGTTACATTGATACCACACAAACCACTTTCATTATATTAACAGTGGCTGGGCTTTTTCCGTACAGACCTTGGTATAAAAATTTTGAATCACTATATTGTACACATGATACAAATATAAGCAAAATTAGATTGTACAATAACTGTACTTAATTAAGGAAATAATTTTTGAGTGACAAATAGCAATAGTTGGAACAATTTATGATATACCCCAATACTTTTAATGCCTGAGTTTTCCAAATATTTGAACTAAATATATGCCTTAAACAGGTATCGGTGACCCATGGACACGGACAATGGTGTGGGGATTGACTGTGGGAATGGTGGGTGGGCTGGATAGAAGAAGACAAAGGTGAAATTTGGGCAGCTGTAATAGAATAACAATAATAAAAAGTAGTGGTTTCTCTAAAGAAAGGGGTGAGTGCACACACCCACACTCTCCCCCTACACACACCCTGAAAAAAAAAACTCACTTTAAAATGTGAAAAAATAAATACATGATTAAAAAATGAGGCAGTATGAAATCCACTGATGAATATCCAGATTACTTAGGTTAGTGCCTGATCTTGATCTAATGTGCACAATGATTGATACAAACATTACTTAGAAGAACATGTGGAATTTGATAGTTAGTTAAAGATATTTGAAAAAAAAAATAGAGTCTATATTATTTAAAGATATTTTGGGTAAATCAATCCTCTCATTCAGGTTCAATGACACAGGGATTCACAAAATCCTTATTTACGCTATACATAAGTTAATTGTACATTTCAAATAGCAATGGTAAAACCTGCTCTTCTTCTTATGATCACTCCAACTGAAAATATAAAGATGCATTTGTCTCTACAAGTATGTTTTAATGTTTATCCGAATTTCTTAACATTTTCTTGCTGTAAACATTTCTGGTGGGCTGATGAAGCATATGACACACTTTTCAGAAAAAATTTATATATAATGAAATGCCTAGAATTGCAAATAAATTTTATACTAGAATATTTTCAAATACATGAAAAATATTGTAGTATAATAACATGGTTCATATTACAACATTAAATAACACTGTAATAACTACTTAATTTTGTTGAGTATCAATAATGTTATATTATTATATATATGAATATTTAAAGAAACTCACATGATTTGAAAATATCTCTACTTTCATTGCAGAAAAAGAATTACAGATAAATCAAATTTGGTTTGTCATTTGCATTTGTATAAAATGCTATTGTAGCTTGTTTAAATTTGTATAAAAGTAAAGCTTACATTTTATAAGAGATTGAATGTCATTTTTATCTGATTCAAATTAATAGATCTATTGAATTCTCTTTGGATATATATGATGAAACCCACATGAAAAACTGATGGTCTATTTTTTTTTATGTTGGAGCAAAGCACAGTATCATACTATAAAATTGCTAACATTGACAAATTTATAAATATCACACATTTTAGTACTGACTGTGACTCTCTAACAATAGGACCTTGCTTGAGTTTCTCCGTCTGAAATATGGTGTAATTATTTAAATAGAAAAATTTAACTCATTATGTTTTAAAAATCAAACATGATTTTGAAATTATTCATGAGAAAATACTTTGCATATGTGTGTTTACCATATCCCATATCCATGTTGCTCTTGAGAAACCAGATGCCAATCTAATCTTCTCTGCTTTCTTAATTGACTTTTTTTTTTTTTGGCCTGAAGAGTCCAGAAGACTTTTTCTTTCTTACTAAAGTTTATTAATTGTGTAGGGTGTGTATTAGAATGGATAATTCCATCATAATTTTTCCAGGGACTTGTTGTAATTATCTGGTAGGTTGTTTTATGGAATTTTAAAAATTTAGTTCTAAAAGGTTTTCTTGTATAATAGATTTAAAATTCATTTGATTACATTGTGGACTATGGGAGTATGGGATTAAAAGTATGTTATATTTTCCTCATTATCATATATTTATCACTTTCTATTTTTAGCTTCAGTTTATTCTTATTTTTGGTTGCTTTGTTCATTTACTTAATAGCTCCTATTCTATTGAACATTCCATCCTTAGACAAAATGAAATATGTTCAATATTATTGAAATGGATTTTTTATATTTCTACATTTTTTATAATCCACTCATTGTTTCCCTTGCTCTTTTGTCTATATGTATTTTGAGTTTTGGGATTTCTTAATGGTTTCATTCTTTGGTATCTGCAAATGCTCCTGGTTATATGTATTCTGTTAAAATTTTATCTATTTTCTCTTTGTGGGGTTATTTTTTAGCAGGAAGAAAAGGAAGTTTCTCATATTCTATTTTATTCTCATAGGAGTTTTATATGAATATTGATTAAGTTGTGTTCATTTTTAAGTCCATAGATTGTCCTTGAAAAGATACGGCAATTGTTTTCATAGATGGGATGATTGAACTGAAGTGTCTAAAGAATAAGATGTGTTCTGAAAGGAATGAAGGTTTCATTGTGTCTTTCTACATATTCTTTTGTTTTTTAAATTCCTTCATTCCTAGAGTTGTGCCCTTCTTCCCTTACCCTGCGAGCCTCCAGACAATGCGTTCTCCATCTGAGCTGTGTTCCTAGAGTAGTTTCCTCTCCTCAAAGCAGTGCCTTCTAAGCAAAGCATCTGTCCTCACTATCAGATCATTTCATTTGAATTTCCATACCTAGTGTTTTTATGAATCAGGTCTTAGATATTTTCTAAAAATAGACCCTCATCTTCTGCTGATGAGTTCTAGATATCTACACATTCAATACGTTACTTTCCCTTATGTAAAATCCTTATACCACTATCAGTACCTCATCAGCTCCACATCAGTCTCTGCTGTTGTTGGATTGTTATTTCCCCACTTACATATTAATTGAAGTTTGTAGTAATATCTGTCTCGGAGATGCTTCAGGCATAAATTATGGTAGGGGAACCATTTCATATTGCATGTTTAGACAAGGTGTCAAATATGTTCTTAGGACACACAAATTGATATAGGATAAGATTTAAAAAGCATTTTAAAAAGTTTGAAAAAAAGAAATACATATTTTTTTCTAGTGGTAGATGTTGTTGTGATGCTGTCTCAAACGGGGCTTCAGTTACTTTGTAGAGACATTGTAACCAAACAAATAATTGGGTTTTCAACTTCTCATTGTCAAAAAGTCAAACTCGTGAGGCAGATGCATGTGCCAAAAAAAAAAAAAAAAAAGAGAGATTTTTTCAGGTGCTGTGTGATCTGGGAGAATGGTGACCTCCCATCTCAAAGCCCATCTACTCTGCAAACCAGGATAAAAGCCAGTGTGCAGAGTTTCTGCTACGGTTTGAAGTACAGTCCTTTGGAGTCCACAGGCAGCTACTAAGCCATCATAGTGCCCAACCAGGTAGCTTAGCTTATTCTTGGCTGCTCTTCATTTCAGAATCCTTCCTGGAACTTGAGCGAGGAGCCTACGTGATCATGGTCCATGTGGCTGATAGGGCTGCAAGTTCTCATTTACCTAGTGAAACCCAGAAAAGACACCGGCGTTCAGGCTGCCTGTCACATGCAAGACCCAATAAGCAGACACTGGGATTGCAACTTTATGGGTGCTTTATTCAGATGGTTGGTGATCTGAGAAGAGAGCAGATTCATACCCTAATGGACTATCTTACATTTCCTTCCAAGCCAGCATTTTTATAACAGAGAACGAAGTGTGGTAAGGGTTTTGAAATTCAGGGACAATTAAATTAAAAGAACTGCAATATTGTCGCCCTGGGCAGTTAGCTGTTCCCAGGGGCACGTGGTTGTCTGTCTCTTGCTGGAACACAATGGCCCAGATGTCTCCACTTGTCCCCAGCTGGTGGTCTTCAGCGGTGCTCCAGGAGGTCGGCTGTCTCTCCCAGGAGCCAAGATGGGCCTCATCTGTAGTTTCTGAAACAAAATCTTTAACATTTGCATTATTTACTAGCCTCATAACTGTTTACCTTAAACTAAAATTTCCCAACTCTTGAGTCCCCTATTACTTGGAGAGAGCCTGAATACACCAGTGAGTTCATCCCCAGGTGGACAAGAGAGACAGAAAGGCTCCCCATGGGAGGTCATGGGCCATGTGGCTGCTGAGACCATGGGCCATGTGGCTGCTAAGGCCACGTGGCCCATGGAGAGGACGGGAGAGTGTACCATGTACACTCAGGTCACACATATGAGTGAGATATGAGTCCACGTGCCTTTGTTCCCCTGGGTTTATATTCGCTTGGGTATGGGAAGAGACAGGTTCTTTCTCAATACGACCAATCAACTTTCCAAATTTTCATGCACTTTGGGGTGGGTCCACCTCCACCAACCCCTTTCTTCCCCAGGCTAAACTGATAGGCCTCTTTGGTCCAGCACCTCCGCACCCGCCATTTTTACTTCTTTGGTGTCCCCTGGTCCCATCCCCAATCTGGTACTGAACATGGGGTGAGGGGGGAGGGGTTTCTCTCTATCCAACTATCTTTCTAGATTTTTGTACTCAGGCCCAATCTATTGATATTTCTATCTTTCTGTGTGTTCAGTATAAGAATATCCTTCTGCTGCCATCTTGGCCAATGGGGAGACGCCCCAGCACTCCAGACATAATATCTAGCAGTAACAATATCTGATGCTGGGAAAAGCCTTTAGAGTTTTCTGAAGTTGGAATGACTATAAAAATGGTAAATTGAATCTGGGTCTCTCTCAGAAGAGTGAATGGTGTTGGATAAGGCAGCTCTCTTTAATTAAGATCACCCTCTCGGAGGCTCAGACAGTTGAAAGTTTTCTTACAGCAGCACCCTCAGCAATTATGGAATAAATTCATCCTTCCTAATGGTATCTTGGCAACATATCACAGGATCCTTCACAGTGACCTCTTCTACTTCAAAGATTCGCTTCCCTGTGTACTTTCTGGGAGCAGCGTCCCCAGGATGCCAGTGGGCTTTTCTATTTGTGGGAAATTAAAAGAGATATTTTAGTGGGGAATTACATAGCTTTCACCACTCCACATGTCCTTGGTATAACAACTATTTTTCACCATTTCCCTTCTCCATATACTCCTAGAGTCCCTTCCACTTCATTTGACACATTTAACCACTTAGGAATTATCTATGGTGATGCAGAACTTCATTTCAGTGTCTGAAATCCTGTCTCTATGTTCTTATTAGGGTATAGATGTGGTCCTTGTTTATGGGCCAAGGGAGTACAAAGAGTGTCTAGGTACTAGAGGCAAAATATACTCTCCTTACCTTATTGTATAATAGCAGGTATACCTCCTCTTCAGGATCAGGGTCTATTACATTTTCAACAATGAAAAGTGCTTTTATGCCCACAACTTCAAGGTCTTTAGATTTGAACCCTTCTTCACAAATGGATAATATTTTGGCATGGGTCACAGGAAGATCCCCATTCAACTGGAAGTTATGGTTTATTATTTATATAAAGGTGTGCCTTGCCTCTAAGATGGCATTTCAGTAGCAACTTTAACAGAACATTCTCTCAAATCCAACAGGTTAGCTGAACGTCAGGTTAGCAATTTCTTAATGATATTGAATTTCAGATTAGAAATTTTCATGGTTGTGGACCTATTCTTATACCTCCTCTTTGAAAGTGGATCTCTTAAGCTAACAGTATGCTGTGAAACTATATGTTACTTGTTCAAATACTGTGTAAGCCCTCAGATAACAGGACTGACTCAGAACCACCCCTGCACCCCCCAAAAATCACAAAGTCTGTGTCTTTTCCTGCAGTATGAATTGCTGCTCCCTTTTACAATAGATGGGGTTCAATAAATAATCTATTTATACTCTCCATGAGAAATGGTGGCTTATTATGTTGTTACTGTTTTTTTTTGTTGCTAGTAATTTGAACATTCGGGAGCAGTAGTAGCCAATTCTGCCCTGGTAAGAGCGTGCCCGTGGTATGGACCCCAAGCACAGCTTTCGTCCTTGTCACCACACTCCACTCAGGCACCCATGTACCAGCGCAGGAGTAATCCATAACAGAGGCTGGCTGACATTGCCTGACTGACATATCTTTTCTACCTGCTGTATATTGTCTCTTTTATTATAAATGCTTCTTGTTGGGCATTAACTTGTGTTACAAAGATCTTCATGCTTCATATCCACATTTATATCAATGGACATTCCAGATTTGTTTGTTCATTTGACACAACACATGGTTCTGTGTATATTGTAGGCCATGTATACATCTCTTTCAACTCCAGAAACTCTGCCCATTGAGGAAATCCCACCCTTCTCACTATTGCCTTTTAAAGTGGCAGTTGAATATGACTATATGTAGCTGCCACGCATTTTTGGTTTATACCACATATCAGTCAACACACTCTTGCACTAAAGCTCAGGCTCTTTCCCCTTTTCCAGCTGGGTTTAAGGTATACCTACAGTGGCCACACGTGCGAGTTAAAAGGGACATGTTGGTTCAACATCGGTAGTTAATATGGTTGTCTAGAATTCATGCCAATGCAGCTTGCTTGTACCCTGTCGCCCCATTTATGTTTCACTCTGAATATTCCATTTCTATCTTACGATGCATTATTGCTGGTCTTACCCAACCTATGACTTGACATGTCTAACAGAACTTCGCTTATGATGCAGACAGAACCACGTGGTCATTGGTCTTCCTAGAGCAGTATCTGCATTTTTACCAGGACTCAGCAGCATCCCAGGACTAATTTTTCAAATAACTATAATTCTCCACTAAAAACGGTATGGCCTTGCTCTAGAATACCAGGGTTCAGCATTCTGATTATCCAAAGGCCGTAAGTTATGCACATTATCTTTTCCCACCATTGATGTTTAATATTGAGATTCTACCCAAGTACAGTAGTCCTTGCACTAAAACTTGAGTCTGCTGCAATTTTCTGCCTTAAACACTGTTAAACTATTGCAGCTTTTCGTGCTACATGGTATATGGTTCAGAGCAGAGTTTCCTGGCATTTAATATAATACCTCCCTAATGGAAGGGGCCAAAAATAATTTTGCTTCCTTCACGGTGGGAAGTGCAAATTGCAGTATATTTCCTCTGATTTTTGAAGTGATACCCCATAGTGATCTTGTCTTAAAACATTTTACTGATGACCCTTAGAACTTTATAGAGTTTATTATCTTCCTCCCACCTCCTGTAAACCACACATCCTAGTAAGGCCTCCCACATGCTAGCCACTTCTTATTCATCCAGTATGAATAGTATAGCATAATGTTGCTGATATAGTGCAAGAGTGTGATTTTCAGTGAAATGTTCAATCAGTCCAGATCCCCTTGAGCTATGACAGAAGATAGGAGTATTAATACGGTCCTAGTAAAAATGAAAGTCTATAATTTTGTATAAAAAGTAAACTATTCTGACCCCCTTTAATAAAAATGGGGGAAAAAGTCAACTCTGGGGCTATATCCATATACCCAAACTTGGGTTAATCTGTTCTAGCAAACATGCTATATCTGGTGATCAACTGCAGTGGTGGATAACGTTTGACCAAATTCACAATACTTCATTGTCATCCTCCAAAATTCATTTTGCTTTTGTTGGGCCTATAAAAGTTAATTAAATGGTGATGAAAAGGGAAAATATTGCTCAAGCATACCTCATATCTTAAAGGTAGCACTCATATGCCCTGGGATGCAATACTTTTTATGTTTACAGAAGAATGGGTACAATTTCAGAGGTTTCCACTTTGCTTTTCTCACTGCAGCAGACTTTGTCTCAAAGTTCAAGAAAGCAATGTAGAAGTTGTCCATACTACAAAGTATGTATAGTATAAATATTCCTTTTGTATCTGAGGAAATGACCACTTTGGCCCTAGAAGGCACACTATGTCTAACAGTCCTTGAAATGTAGTGATATTCCATTTTCACCAGTGTGTAGTTTCCCAACCAAATGGCCATAGACATTTAGTGAAGTTATTTTAGTGAGAATCATGATCTATACTCCTTTTCATGTTGTAGAATATTTCTTCCTGGGATCCCACACTGTTTGTCCATCCATGATTTTAGTGTCTTACAACTGGTTCAAGTCTAAAAACTGGGAAAGTAATAGTTATTCTTATTTTATATTGAGCTGCCTTCCCCAAGTTAATCTCTAATTAACTTTCTTTGTTTAAATGCAGACATAGTACTATCACAAATCCACCCATCTATCCTCCAGGTGCATTGTGTTCTTTTAACCACCACAACTTTCTGTTGACCAAGGTTCTTCTGAACTTACCGATCACGCTAGTTTATGACAATAAGGTGCTGAAACTAGAATGACTTTTATTTGGAAGAGGTAGAAAGGCCTTTAACCCTACCACTACTGCTCCTCCCAGTTCTAACATGACATCATTCCCCATCAGAGTGGAACTACCGTAAGCTAACTCTAATCTTAGTGATTGTGGTGTCCTTCGATTAACACGTGTTTTATAGTTTTGGAAAATGATATATATATATTTCAGGTTCTTCCATGGAATGGGAAAAAAATATGGGAATGTAGAGCATGGAGGAAAAAAAGTCCTTCCCATGGAAATGGTCCTTCTGATTTCAGCTTTATATAAACTATCTACTTAATATCCTTACATTTCTCAGTCATTCAATACCTTCTTTCTTTGCCTACCATAGGAATTATAACATTTCTTCCTCCCATAGCGGAGACTATTGCTTTTTTTGCGGTTCCAAGTGCATGTTAGTGTGTTTGTACCATTTTAGCAGGATCCTATATTCCATGAGGGTACTCCAACAAAATAAAACTAGTCTCATCCAATTTTCTATTTTGCTTTCTTATTAAACACCCACGAAATCCAATCACATATACATTCTCCTGTAATTTGCTTGTTCATGCTCTCTGGGTCCCGCAACTCCATTGGGAAATAATCTTTTATTTATTTTTTTTTCTTTATCAGGCCCAGAATAATCTCAGGTGGGTTATATTGAGATGCAGTCCTATCTGTAGCATGGGTTTAATGGGAGCATGGGAAAAATCCTAAGGGCCTTTTCTTGTAATGTGGTAGCCTCTCTATTACCTTTAGGCAGGAAGTGGGCTAACTTTTAATAGGGAGGGGTGGACCACTTCTTAGTTTCAAGGAGTTACCAAAAATCTATATATTGCAATTTTTTTTTTGTGAAGATAACTTTGGCTTAGTAGACCTGCTTTGGATTGGTGTTGTATATTTTTTAATATTGACTATTTTTGCAAATGCCCAGTCTTCAGCTTTCTCAACTTTTCCCTCATTTCAGAAAATTAGAGCCCCTTTGCATGGTGCCAAGGAGATCCTGTAGTTTTCACAGTTGGCTTTTAATTGTCAATGATCAGCTTCAGTTTTAGATACCTTTGTCAAAAACAATGGTAGTAACCCCCACTTAATTCCATTGGACCAAATACACCATTCACTCCCAACAGTATAACACACCAGATACCATTGGCAAATGATTTTATATTTGTACAGCTACCTTGAACCAGCAGTTATTTGTACTGAACCAACCATCTGTAACGGGGTGGGTACCAGTTGCAGGCTCCTAAGTCATTCAACTCTAACATATCATTCCAGCATCTCCTTTTTGGGCCACTCCTTGCTTGTGTCAACTACTATAGGTTTAGTTTCTTGGGATGCAGACAATGAGATAGAGATTAGCAGTCAGGAGGTGTGTTAGGGAGTGATTCTTTTTTTTTTTTTTTGGTATACAAAGAAATAAATCATGTTCAGGTAGGAGATTAAGATAAATACAATATCAATGAGAGTCTCAGTTTTGTCTATGGGAAATTATAAAGTTGGGATGAAATAACAATGTTGTACTGAATTAATATATCAATTTTCCATATACATCAAATATTGGATTAAGACTAAATGAAAAGTGAAACCCCGGGTGAGGTGGTTCCCTTCAACCACATCACGTTCACAGGGGGTGCCGAGAGTTGAATGGTCCCCATCAGAAGCACTCCTTAAAATGGTGGAATAAACCATTTAGAACAGAAAATTTTAGGTGGTGAAGCATTGCAATATAAAAAAAAAAATCTTCAGGCTCATTTAATAGGAACTCCATTATAAATAGTAAGTAAATGTTGAGAGAACATATAATGGGAATGAATAGAGTTAGTAATACCTAACCTTCTCTCTAATTACAATTAACAGCAGCTATGTACACTTAAGACAGTATCTGTATACATAGGCATTTGTACATCACATCACATATTGTTTTTGTAACCTACAAACTACATCAGGAAGAAGTGTGTATTTGTGGACCCCTGATCAGGTACCACCTCCAGAAGCTGTTCAGTCATAAAGTAGAGGCTTTCAACCAGACCAGCTTGTATGCATTTTCCACCTCTGAAATTCAGTTGCTATAACATAAATATTTGTCTCTATTATATTTTATTGATGGTTATATGGTCACACACAAAGCTGTTTATATAAATGTTACCAAGAGAACCTGTAATACTAAATGGCATACATATTTATCCTTATCTTGAAACAAACAGTGCATGAAATCTGCATAGAACCTAATATATTTTTACTTTGATATTCAACAATAGTTATAATTGTGGAAACATACTGACATTTCATTATGACTTTAGAATTATAATGAAAGAGATTAGTTTATGTGTTCATCTGATTAAATCTTTATAGAGAATAAACAGTAATGTTAAAATTCACATTTACTTTTACAAATGTCACAGCTCAGAGTTCAACTTGAAACCATGATAAGTTTGTTATCTAAAATGTTTCCTGAAAAAAAATGAAGGGTGAATAATAACTAACAAAAATCAAGTGAAAATATGCTAAAGATGATGAAAGCTGTGAATAACAATTCTGATTGCTGAACAGAAGTAATTTGTATATTTCTGAATGTTAAATATAATGATATTCACTGTAATTCTCTTATGATAGATATTTACAATTTTTTCATATAAATGATATCCTTATAAAATTCCCATTGGATTTTTGCTAATTTAATAGAGAGGAAGGTTTGAGGTATTTAATAATCTCAACCAAAATTATCTTCTTTGACACTAAGTGAGAATGAGGCATGCGAATGTTAAAATGCATTTATTAATCTCAGTATGCAATACCACTGCAACTATTAAGATACTCAAAGTAACTTTTATACGTCACTTTATTTAAACTGTTAAAGAATTGATTATCGTGATTTTTTTGTAATTTTAAGTGGTCAGAAAGTGACAGTTATTCTATTTGAGTCAAGAGATCATAACATTTAAAAATGCTTCTCTTCTGAGTAATTTGTGAAGTAGGTTTCTATAAATATATGATGGCATTTCATATGGCAAACAGCTGTTCTTGGGAATTTAGAATCATATAACAAATATATGTTCAAATTTGCAATATGTAGCATCTTTGACATTTCA
>PVJI01022806.1:0-24699 GCA_004026765.1 Micronycteris hirsuta
CGTTTGAGGCGGCCTCTTTATTTCAAGGGCCGGCCTTGGTTGGAGCCAATACTGACTGACGTGTACTGGAGAACAGGAAGATGCTATGATACAAAGGGCCCTAAGGAAATGCGTTCTTCCTGACCTGGGGTCAATACGGGTGATTTTAAATATGAAGCATTGGGTAGATTTGGGGGTGCAGTGAAGTGTGCCTTGACAGGATTTGCATTGGAGGCAGAGGCTGGAGCAGGAATCGGGGCGTGTCTGTGTTGAGGGTTCGCCCAGCGCGGGCTCCCGCTGGGGTCTGAGGACAGGTGAGGTGGGTGGACTGTGTTAGAGTTGGCTCTTACCCTCGAAAGTGTTTTTTTAATTTTAATCAAGTAAGTTGCATATCTATGTATATATAACTGTATATGCGCATATGTGTGTATTTATATATACACGCATATGGCTTTAAAATCACATATATAGTTTAAAAATTTAAATAGTTCTGTAAGACTTAAAGCTTTCAGAATAAAAAAACAGACTTAAGAATAAAAAACAGCATTCCCTACACATATCCCTTTCATTGTCTGTAGCTGAGGTTTTGTGCCCTAATTTTAGCTGTTCCTTCTGGTACTTAATGTGTTTATGCTATAATTTTTCATTATCAAATTTAGACATTATATAGCAGGTTTTGAATGATTAGTGATACAGAGCCTTTCATTCTTTACATCAGGGAGAATTGTGATGGGGTGATGGGGATGGGGATTTTAGTTTATCAGAAACTAATTTGTTCTCTTCTTTTACAAAGGCTTTAACAGTAGATTTCCATTTCATCATGGTTTTGTGATATATTATCATATAAACTGGTACGTTTGATTTGCTGATAGTTGGAAGTTTTGCATTTATGATAATGACTAAGTTGGCCTTTAATTTACCTTTCTCCAAACGGTTTGATTTTGGTGTGGAAATAAGACTTGCTTCATAGAGTGAATTGGCCAGTGTACCCTCTTTTGATAAAAAACTAATATGCCTGCTCAAATAATTTTAAAAAATACTGTGCAGACACCCACGTTTAAGGAACATTACTGCATTTTGAAGTCTCCTATGTTCCTCTTTTTAACTCTATTCCCTTATTCCTCCCTCAGATATAATTGCTTGCCAAATTATTATTCTCTTTAAAGTTTTTTCTGTTTCTGTCACTAAATATACTATTTAGTTTTGCATGGCTTTAATCTTTATTTGTACTTTTGCTGCATGTAGCTATAATCTCCATCTTCATGGCTGTATAATATTCATGGTTGTATGTGTCTACCATAATTTATCCTACTACCGGAGAGCGTTTTGGTGGTTGCGAAGTTTTAGCCATTACAACATTTGCTGTAGACATTGTTGACCAGGCTCCTAGAATATACGTGTAAAGTTTCTCTCCGCCAGTGACCTTCAAACCTTTTTGACCCCAACCCAATTAGAAATGAATTTATATTGCAACCCAGTACACACATAGACAAGCCAGTCATAAAATTCCACATTAGACTCATTTCCTGTAGAATTTTCAAAGTATTTCTCTGTTACCATCATAATTCCAGTGTTGCTGTTGAAGAGCGTAAACCACGTTAATTCCTTTACCCCCACATGCGTTTTTTTATTTCCTGTCGGGAAGCTGTGGAGTCTGCTTTTTGTCACCAGTTTTCTGAAATTCCAGAGAGAGTCTTACGGGTCTGGGTTCACCCCTGTGCTGGGCATCTGGTAGCCCTTTAGTCTATCAATCAGTACATGTCCTTGAAAATGTGAAGAATACATGAATTATTTCTTTGATTTCTGTCCCTTCCATTTCTCTAAGTTTTTTTTCCCCCTTATAAATCCTTTTGTTTGCATATTATACACTCATGGCCCAGACTTCTAATTCTTACCTTTTTTTTTTTTTAAATTTTCTATCTTTGTCTTTTTGCTCCATTTTGAAAGATTTCTTCAACCTTCTGCCCATTCTGTTGAGGTTTTCACATCTGCAATTGAGTTTTTAATTTCTAAAAATTGTCTTTTTCCTCCCTAATTCTCTTTTTTCTGTGTCTGTAACATCCTGTTTTCATTTGACACCATTCCTCTGAAAGCATGAAGGACTTTTTGTTTGTTGTTTGGGAATTTTCTTCTCATTTGCTGCCTACCTTCCATGTTTTCCTCATAATGTTTCGAAATCTAAAACATTTGTTGGAAGCTTGGAGTTTAACGTGGATTTCACTGTGGGAGATATGGCAGGCCTGTTGGGTCATACCCCTGATGCACTAGATTTCACACTTTACTTTGTGGCTGATCAGATTGCTCATAGAAGAATCTACGTAAACTGCTTGCAGGGGTGTCCAACGTTTTGGTGTCTCTGCACAACATGGAGGAAGAGTTGTCTTGAGCCACACATTAAATACATCGTGACATGTAATGACAAATCTTATCATGTTTTAAGCAAATTTACGATTTTGTGTTGGGCCACATCCACAGCCCTCCTGGGCTGCATGCAGCCTGCAGGCGAGGGGTTGGGCACCTGGATCCAGGTCCAGCTGCCAGGATTCTTGGAGCCAAGTGAGGGGAGAGAGCTGGGGAAGGGAGGGCTTGTCCGTGTGTTTGTACTACCTCTAGTTACCCTGGTGCTGGTGGAGGTTCTGTAAAAGGTCCAGACCCTCACCTGGTCTTATCCTCCATTTGAAGAGATTTCCTGTTTAATTCTTGAAATAACCTTAGTGGGGTGGTGGGCAGCCTCCAGGGCAGGGAGTTAGGAGGAAAGGATTTAACTTGCTGCTGCTCGAAGCCTTCACCTGCCTGCCCTGTTTCAGCCCCTTTCCCTTTTACTCCCAGTTCTGGAGGGATTTGGTGCTGCTTTTAACTCGGCCCCAAACTATTTGTATTTTTTAACTTTTCATTTTTTCCACTTCTGGCTCACAATTTGGCCTTTTCTATTCTGCTAACTGAAACACTTTACATATTACCCATCTATTTTCCAGCTTCCAAAAGTTTCTTGCTGTGTCTGGTTTTTCCCATACCCATGGGGGTTTTTTTGTTGAAGATTTTATGTACCTTTTTTTTTGTAGAGAGAGGGGATGAGAGGGAGAGAAATATTGGTGTGTAAGAGAAGCAATGCTTGGTTGCCTCTCACACACCCCCTACTGGGGACCTGGCCTGCAACCTAGGCCTGTGCCCTGACCGGGAATCAACCAGTGACCCTGGTGACCTTTTGGGTTGTGGGACGACGCCCAACCCAGTGAGCCACACCAGTCAGGGTGTGTGTGTGTGTGTGTGTGTGTGTGTGTGTACGCACATACCTTTATTTTTAACAGGATATGGGGGAAAGTGGAGTTAGATGCTTCTGTTCAGCCTGATACCATGATCCAAAGGTCACTTTTCATTCTTGTAAATATGTCTTTCATTAACAGACATCTTTGTTTTCTAATAGTCAGATATTTAATAGAGTCAGCACATATTTTAATCTCGTTTATGAAATTTTCCCCACTGTGACGTCATAAAGCTTCTCTTGCGGTGCCTCATATAAGTTGCCTGGCTTTCACATTCAGGCACAACAGGCCATCTTCTCTCTGCTGATGTGCAGTGACAGGGCTGCCATCATCACGTGGGACTCGTTCTGTGCTTTCGACTCTGCCACCTCTGCCACCACTGCGCAGCTTTAGCATGGTTCTCACAGGGGTGAGAAGTTCTCATCTTGGTCTTTGTGCTCTGAAGCCAGAACTGGGCATTAACTCCAGCTCTGCCTCTAAATAGTTCCCTGTTTGTAAAATAAGGCATTGCTAATTGATTAACTTGGAGAGAAGATATTTGAAAAATCAAGAGGAAACTACAGGTTTCATTTTCTGTTTTAGTTGCTTTCTAATCAGTTCTTTTGCATCAGGGAACAAGACTGGGAGGAGAGAGAGATTTTTATATAGAACCAGTGCTTCCATCTTTAAAAAAAAAAAGATGGATGTTCTAGGCATTCGGTAAACAAATTCCTCTAAAGAGGTTAAGTCAGACTGGTCTGAGTAAGCCCCGTAAGATTACCCTATTTTACGTGTTTTGTGTTTGTTTCATCATAGGATATATGATTGGATGCCTGAACAGCCAAATATATTCCAAGTGGAGCAGTTGGAACGCCTGAAGCAAGAATTGCCAGAGCTTAAGAGCTGTCTGTGCCCCACTGCTAGCCGCTTTGTTCCCGCATCTTTGTGTGGGGAGCCTGGCATCCACGTGGGTGCCAACAGCATTGATAATGTGGACAGTGCTTAGTTTTTATTGGACCGAGGCCGTACGGGGCATGCACGCTGTTCTGGGTATTCACTCTTCGTTGAGCGTTGTTTTTCTATGCCTTTTAGGTTTCTCAGTCCAAGGAAGCAATAATGAAGTATTCTACTGTTTCACTACAGTTCTTGCTAGAATTTCAAGTATGCTATTTAAATCATTTGGCCAGGTATAATTACCAGTCAGCCTCTTTACAATGAGAAAATTTATTGGTTGGTAAATATTTTAAACTAAATATGTATGTGGATAACGTTAAACGTTCATTAAAAGCATAGCACTTTGAAATTAACTGTATAAATATCTCATATTTACTCTTCTTACAGTTTTCATTCAATCAGGTCTGAAACATTTAGCACTTGAGGAACATGACTATGCATAATTATACCTGACCATAGAAAAAATGAGTACCTCAAATGCATGCATTTGCACTGGTGATTCCAACTGCACAAATCTTTGTGCCATCTATGTACATATGTATTTTTTACATGGATTGACATGCACATAGACAATTTTCATTCAGTATGAACCCAAGGCTGCTGCCGTTTTCCCATTTAACCAACCCAATGCCTGTGTAAAAAGCCTGGAGGTGATCCTTGAAAACTTGTTTCAAAGTTGTTTTGCATAAATGTTAAAATTTCAAAATGCTGCAGGGTAATTTAATGTATAAAATATTAGAAGTATGTATTGCATACTTAGTAGAGTAGATCATTATGTATAAATTCTATTGAATGCATGCTTTAGGTTTTAAGCATGAGATTGTACACGTTTACTCGAGGTCCTTGCATCTGTGGTGCTAGGTGAGTGTGAGAAGGTGTCAAGGACTGAAAATGTTTTGTTGCCTAACAAGAAAAAAAGCCTGTTTGTAGGCATTTTAAATACGCTTATTTTAAGTCTCTCAGTACCTATTACACGCCATTGCTTTATGGTTTTGTTGTGTGTGTGTGTGTGTGTATGTGTGTTGTATAGTAGTTTGATCTCCACGCGGAAAAATAAATGTCCTGAATTCTCATATTGGTATTCTTTATTGGTTAATGTATATCATGCATGTAATTTATTTCCCAATGTAGAAGATCTGACTAAATGTATATGCATGTTCCGAGGGTTATGCTAAGATTTCTTTCGTTAGAAGCAGATTGTTTTGGCATAACTGTAATTTAAGAATGAATGATGTTAAATAAAATGCACAGATTTAGTGTCTTCATGATAAAATGAAATTGCAGGAAGGTGTTACTTTTGTAGAATTGGTTCTATGATATTATGAGAAATTGGAATTTAGTGTCTGTCCTAAAGGGATGGCTTATCTCCACCTACCTTTCACTGCATGTTCTTCATTAGACAGTTCACTCGTGTGTTGACACATTTCGGTAGTAGCTGAGAACCTAAGACTTGGAAATACACATTGTATCTTTTTATTTTTTTAAGCCAAGCAATGCAGTTTGGGTCAGATCTTGATTGTGGGAAGATAGGCTTTGAAGACCTATGGCACTGTGTTTGTAACACTGATATTTAATCAGAAATCATTTTGGAAATGGACTATTCTGCCAGGGTTGTATTTTTTTTCCCACACTGCATGAGATTTTTCATCACTTTGTACATTAGGTACTTTTAGAAAACTCCTGAAAAAGAATCAGTTTTCTTCATCTGCTGATCTGTGCAATACAATTACCATTACCTTGTGGTAACTCGATTAGCCAAATGTATGCATTTCTAGTTCTGCTTGTTGGCCCCTCCCTATGCCTTTCAAGTTCCAGCTCCGTTTTGAAAACTTGCAGATCATAAAGGGAAAGAAAGGAGGAAGAGGAGGGAAGGAGGGGGTAGGGGTGGGTTTCCTGAACAGTGTCATTTGCTGGGAAGAGCTTACAGCCTCCCTACTCACTTTCCTGTCTCGTCCTGCCCTTGTCAACCAGGTTTAGTAGAGGATCGAAGCAGGCGGTATCTCCCCGGTGTATAGGACTAAGTCCAGGCTTCCCGAGCACGTTTTTGCCTTCACACTCTGCTCCAGCCACACTGTACCTGTGCTAGGCCCTGGCCGGGTCGTGCTCCCTGTCCTCTGCCCTTCCTCCTTGCCAGATTCATTTCTCCTTGAGCCTTCGGCCTCTCTCCCTCAAGCCTTTGCAAAACCTCAGAAGAGGTGAATCCATCTTTTGACTCCATAGTGGGTCATACCTGAATCACGCCATGTGTCACAGTGCGTTTAGGTGGGCATAGCTGATCTTGTCTCACCTGCCAGGATGTGGACTCTTCAAGGGCAGAGACCTCGTCTTACTCATTTTCATTTTCACAGTAAATGGAACATAGCAGAAAATACATGTTGGAATTATTGGGATGATATAATTTATATCAAATGTCCTTTTGGATTAAGAGATTTAGTTACGTTTACTGAGAATGTAAACTTTGAATTGGTTTACATTTTGACAATTGGAACCATTTATTGATGTCAGAGGTATAATGTTATTTTATATATTCTGGAAATTGAGTGAAATGTTTGCTAAACGCCGCCATTCTTTGTATATCCTCCTCTCTGGAATTATGTACTGTAACTGGGTGTAAGTGTGAGGAATGCAGCTCATTTCTGTCGGTCGTGCCCGAGGGCCACCACCGCTGCCCCTTTACCTCACTCCCCTCGTTCCCGTGACGTCTGTCTTCTCCCCTCCAAACCCCAAGCTTATGCCTACCTCAGCCCCGCTGTCCTTGTCTGAAACGCCTTCTCTCCCTTCTTTCGACGTGCAGCTCAGGTGCCACCTGCATCACCAACCCTTCCTCAGCTTTTAATCAGAATCATGATGCAAACAAATGCAGACAGCCTCGAAATCTCACCACTTCATTTTGCAGCTGAGGTAATAAACCCAGAGACGTTAACTGGCCGTGTTGGGACTGGGTTTTGTGACGACGCTGTATTCTTAAACGACGCTGCCTTCTGAATTCTCATGGCATTTGTTAGCACGTGCTTTCTTACAGAGCAACTTTATATGTGCCTGTTATATTTCCCTAATAAGATTGTAAGCCCCATAAGGGCAGGGACTTGTCCGCATTTCTGGCACTGCTGTAGTGTTCTCTACTTAGTTATGCACTAGATAAATAAATGGTGGTGGTAACAATCTTAGTTTCTTAATTCAGATTGTCTGATAGTGTACATGCAATTTTGTGTGGCATGCCAGGCCATATCGTCTGCAGTGTGTATGTGCAAATGTGTGCATGTACGTTTATGTGTTTGCATGTTTCCATGTGGACTTTTCACTCTGCCCCGGTTGGTCGAGGTCACGTATTTGATGGGTTACTGTAAACCAATTTTCTACTTCTTGCTGAATGAGGGCAATTATGGGAATAAGGAATGGCTCCCCACCCCCACCCCAGGCCTAGTTGCCCCTCTCAGAGGCAGTACACCTCAGCCCTACAGCTGGTGGCCTGGCAGTGGAGAAAGTGCTGCCTCGGGTAGGACTTGTGTGACCTGTCGGGTGGCTGCCTCATTAGTTCTGATGGACCATCACTGCCCTTTGGGCCTTGGTGCTTTCTCTTCACAGCTGGACTGCGTTCTGACTTTCCCACTTTGCCTGGTTTGGTACTCAGGGTGGACAGTGGAGTGAGTCCTGTTCACTTGAATAGAACGGATCTACCCTTGCAGTTTAGGTTTGATCATGTACTTTTGGTGTAGAAAACAAAGCATATTAGAGATACGGCACGATTTTTGGGTTTGTGAGCGGAAGTTCAAGTATAAACTCTTAGTGGGTTTATATAGTTTGAGAAGTAGATTTGAATGTTTCAAATGCAAGAGCATGTGATGGAGACCATAGGAATGTGTTGGGGGTGAGGAGGGATCGTGGGTTGGAACAAAGACTTCGTGAACCTCTCAAGTTCTCTCAGAGTTGGGTAGAGGTCAGAGGTCAGAGTCGTGAAGCTGGTTTGGGGCCTGACCTTCATCGTCTCAGAGGCCAGGGTGGTGTTCGAGGGAAAGCGAAGCCATCCCAACAATGAGAGGATATTTGAATGTCAGAGGCTCTGCATCCTTGTAGGAGATTAAAGTATATATTAATGATTTTAAAGGAAAATAATATTAAAGATGTATTTTAAAATAATGAAGAAAAGTATTAGTACAGGAATAAAAGAAGTTCAGAGGTTAAATTACCTAACCCTCTATGAAACTGATCCAAACATAGCTCTACCTGTTTCCTTAGAAAACAGATGTGGATGGAGTGGGTGAACTTCTGAAATGTACTTGCAAATACAAACTACATAATGTCACAGGAAGAAAACGAAAAGCCGGCTAAAAGTTCCGTGGAATCCCTTGGTTTTAAATGTATCCCTGTAGCCCAGACTACTCCTCAAGCTCCAGATCCACACATCCGGCTGGCTGTCCTTGTCCACTTACAGGTGTATTGGGTGTCTTGCATTTAATGGACCCCAACGGAGCTCATCCTCCATCCACTGCTCCCACCCCGCCTCCTCCAGTGTTCTGTGGCTCAGTAACGGTATCTAGGAGTTGCCCGTGATTTTTCTCTTACTGGAAACTTGTGGCTAGTGTAACTTTATATCATATGATAGGTCAATTGCCCATTTGTTCTTTCAGTTGAAAAAATTTTTTTCACCCTGGCTGGTGTGGCTCAGTGGATTGAGCGCCAACCTGTGAACCAAAGGGTCAGGGGTTCAATTCTCCATCAGGGCACATGCCTGGGTTGCAGGCCAGGTCCCCAGTAGGGGGCGCACAAGAGGCAACCACACATTGATGTTCCCCCTTCTTTCTCCCTCCCTTCCCTTCTCTCTAAAAAGAAGTAAAATAAAATCTTTATATTCTATTTAATAAGGTGAGATTCACCTTACCAAGTACCAGAAAGTTGCTTTGGAATTTTGATCAGTGTTACATTGATTTTCTAGGTTAACATGTGGGAAGGATTAATATTTTTTTAAATATGAAGACCTTCTATTCAGAACACAGTGTCTCCATTTATTCAGAATTTGTTATGTCCTTCAGTAAAAGATTTTTCCATTTTGATGTTGTGTGCATTTTAAGGTTTATTCCTTCAGCCCTGGTTGGTGTGGTCCTCTTGGGAGTGTCATCCCGTAAACCGAAAGGTTGCTGGTTCAGTTCTCGGACAGAGCATCTCTGTCTGGCTTGCAGGTTCGGTCCCCGGTTGGGGCACGTGCAAGAGGCAATGGATGTTTCTCTCTCTCTCTCTCTGTCTCTTCCTCCCTCCCTCTCTCCCTGCCCCTCCCTCGAAAATCAATAAGCATGTCTTCAGGTGAGGCTAAAAGACAGAGTTCATTCCTTTAGTTTTAAAAAACCTCTTATGAATTGTTCTTTTATAAAATTCCTATTACATTTCCTTAAGTACATTTTTCATCAGTAATGAGCAGTTAATTTTTGCTTATTTTCTCTCTGGTGCCTTTGTTGAATTCGATTAGTCAAAATAGTTTTTTAAGTTTGGTATTTTCTAGATTATCTGAAAATGCATTTTTTTTTTCATTTTTAATAACAGATCATCTCTCATTTCACATAGGCATCCTAGTTTCTTTCCTGAGTGCCATGGGAAATAAGCGTGGTGGCTGCTGGAGTTCCCAGTAGGTAGCCTTTATTAAATTACAGAAATTTCCTTTTCTTAGCTAAAGGATCTCTTCCTCTCCCCCGACCCCCAAGGGGCAGGTTTTGAATTTATCCAATGAGTTTTTAAAGATTTAGAAAATAATCATAGTTTTTCATTTACTAATTTTAATGCAGTGAATGAGGCTAATATATTTTCTAATGTTGAATTACCCTTCGATAACTGGCATAAAACCTATTTATGAATGTTTTATAACACTTATTTGCTAACTTGTTTAGAACTTATTATCTATACCCATAAATGAGATGATGTAATTTTTTATGCAATTATATCTTGTTTTAGAGACCTTTAGGATAGTCTTATACAATAAGAAGCTTTTCAGTTTTTTTTCTGCCTAGTGGTCCAGTTTATATAATGTGAAAATCATCTGTGCGTTGAAGGTTTGATAAACTCCTATAAAACTATTTGCGTATTTTCAAGTATTTTTTACTGCTCTTACAATTTCTTCTTTAGTTATAGTCTGTTTATGTTCCTACTTTTTCATTAAATTTACATTTCCTTGGGAAAATCATTCCAGTTTTTCTGGATTAAAAAAATATGTATATAACATTATGTGTTGTGTTTAGTGAGAGTGCATAAAATCTTCCCTAGGTGTGACCGCTTTTTTGTTCTTAGTATTTTCTTTGGGTGAGGAGCTGCATTCTTGATTAGATTGCTGAAGATATTTTTTAAAAACGAGGCTCTGGTAGTACTGAGCACTGTGTTAATATTTCATTAATTTCTGCTCTTTCATTTAGTTTCTAGAATTCTACCTAATTTGGATTATTTTGTGCCTTTTCTTGTTCTTGAGTTGAACCTACCTCATTGTTAAATACGATTCTGGTTCTGTAGCCGTGAAATAGTAGAGTTGACCTTGGAGTGTACTGTTGAAACATTTAGTTTCTAGCTAGTCTGATTGAACTGAATTTCCTTATATTGTGACTCTTTAAAGCATAACCCAAATCAAGTACATGTTGAGGGCTTGGATAGGAGAATAAAGCAGCTTCTGTCTTCAACAGAATTACTTGGGGTAATACTTGTTTTTAAAAATGCAAGATTGTAGCAGTTGTCTTGAGAGAGCAGTAGAATTACCACGTCAGACCCTAGTGCTCAATTAGCGCAGGTAGTGCTCAATTAGCGCAGGTCAGGCCTCCCGTCTCCACCTGAATCTAAATGGCTGTGCTTTGACCTGTTTTGTTTATTCTAATGGAGATGTGATTTGAAGACGGGGTTCCTTAGCTAAAAATATTTGAAATGCCTATTAGACATGTAATGGAGGGGTATGTTGCATTTCGGGTGATTTTTCTCAGTATTGTCTTCCAGTTCACTTATTCATTCTGCTCTTACCTACCTTACCCTGTTTATTGCATTTTAAGTATTAACTACCTTTTTCATTTCCATGATTTCTAATTGATTGTGCCCATCTGATTTTATTTCATTTCTTTTTATTAAATAATTGACCGTTCTTTTTGAATGGAAGTATAGCTTTCATTTATGTCTTTAAACATTCTCAGCCTAATTTGCCGTCCCCTTCTTAGGTTCTTCCGAAATGCATTCCTGTTCTGGTTTTGTTGCGTTTCCTCGTGTATGTTGGAGCTTTGCTAGGCAAGGTTGTATTTTTGTTTCTTCCCTCTTTCAGCCTCTCTGGTCTCGTGGCTGCTTCCCTTATCAGTGTCAGGACCTCAGGCTAAAGTCAGGTACATGCTTTTACCTGACTGACCTGGTAATTCGTTCCCATCAGGACACTGGGGACGTTGCACCCTACCCGAGTCACCAGACGGCATAGTTTTAATTTCTGGTTCAAGGAGATTGTGTGTGTGTGTACATACACACACATGTAGATGTATGTGTGTGTATACATATGTATACACATATACCTACATATGTTGTGTGTGTAGTTGTAGCTATGCATACATTTATATATAGACATACATTGAATATATGTATTTTTCTCTTTTTGCGTTCTCACTTTTACTGAGGAGTAAAGATTTTACTTTTGTTGTTGTTTTTAGCAGGCTCACCAAATCACGATGCAGTGTTAAAAATCCCACCATCCCAGAGGAGTGCTGTAGGTTCCCCCTCCCCAGAGGAGCCCGGAGTTAATGCGTGTGTGTGTGGTGGTTTGTGGTTCTTCAGCTGCCCAGCACCCCACTGCCCACTGTGGGGCGGGGCATTTGTTGAGAATTCTGTCTCCTCTGGTTGGACAGTCTTTGGGGAATGTAAGAGAAAGTATACTCTTTTCCCCCAGCCAAGAGTCGGACGCGTGAACAAAGCCAAACCAGCTGGACTCTCTCCTGGATTGTTGCATGTTAATCAGAGCAACCAGAGGACAGAGCGGGTGTCAGACTGTTTACAGGGCATGGCAACTTCAGCGGGTTCTGCAGCGAAGCCCGCGGGATCTTCTAGATCCCCGTTCGTTCTGACCTGCCTTTGGCCTTCCATTCGGTTCTCTTAGACCCCCTGTGTTCTCGTATTAGAGGCAGTTCTGTTGCTCACACCCAGGAAAACCTGACTGATAAGACTGTGCGCCCTTACAGATGGATGTGCATCTATAAGCATGTGAACTTCCAAATACAATTTTTACATACCATGCTTACACCCCAGCAGCTTGCATTTTCTTCACACTTGTATTTAGCATCAATCAAGAAGCATTTATTAAGCCAGGCTGGTGTAGCTCAGTGGATTGTGCGCGGGCTGGGAACCAGAGGGTCCCGATTCGATTCCCAGTTGGGGCACATGCCTGGGTTGCGGGCCAGGTCCCCAATTAGGGCCATGTGAGAGGCAACCATACATTGCTCTTTCTCCCTCCCTTCTCTCTCTGAAAATAAATAAAATCTTAAAAAAAAAAAAAAGCATTTATTAAGTAATTCAATTTGGTAGAAGCCCAGTCTCAGTATCTTTGTTTTCATCATTTTATTTCTATTATTTTATTTCTGCTTTCTGCAGAAGCAGCTCAGTGACCTGACAACTTTTGTGAATACCCCGGCCTACAGGGTGGTGTGTCTTTCCTTCCGTCCCCCTGCCCAAATTCCCAGATCAGCTGAATGTCACTGACCTGACAGTTGCTTGCCTAGTTACTTGCGTGTCTTGAGTCCAGGATATAAAGGACATGAGACATTACTCTGATGGCATGTCGGGTTTCTTTCAGTGCTTGATATACACACTTGCCTTCTGCCTTCTGAGTGCCTGTGATGTCATTATATTCATGCTGTTTGACACAGTAAGTCGGCAGGTCCCACAGTCACACAGGAAATGTACATCATAAGCCAGCACGGGAGACAGGGAAGAAACCAGCTGCCCCAAAAGGAGTTTGACTCCACTTTCACCTGCTTCGGGAAACTCGTAGTGTGTCGCTGACTTCCAGCATCTCTCACTGCTGCTTCCCTCAGGGCGTGGAAGTCCTCCCACGGTCTGTGCCGCTCTTTCTTGTCTTCCCACCTCTCCCGGGCACTGGGAATCTTTGCTGCCCTGCCGCTGGCTGATCATTGAGGAGGGGACAGCACCATCTACCTTGGATTAGCCAATGCGTGACAACCAATGGCCACTTTTTCTCTATAGCTGGTCCTGTAGCAGAACCACTGGGTCCTATTGCTCAGTTCTATTGCCCAACGCCGATAAGAACCATGACTTCAGGCCCGGCTGGTATAGCTCAGTGGATTGAGCGCGGGCTGGGAACCAGAGGGTCCCGGTTCGATTCCCAGTCGGGGCACATGCCTGGGTTGCGGGCCAGGTCCCCAATGAGGGCCACGTGAGAGGCAACCATACATTGCTCTTTCTCCCTCCCTTCTCCTCTCTCTGAAAATAAATAAATAAAATCTTTAAAAAAAAAAAAAAAAGAACCATGACTTCAATACCAGTGTCTTATGAAAAGGAAAGGAACTATTTATTCAAAAGTACAGACCTTTAGAACAATGGCAGAACTCTGCCATTAAATCCCACACTTTTTAGAAACCCAGAAACACACAGTCCTGTCCCCCCTTGCCAAAGCAGGCCAGTCAGAGGTGCCATCTTTCAGGAAAAGAAACAGAAGTCTGTAGCTTAGCTGGGCAGACTCCCATCTGTATTCCGGCTTCCGCCCTTAATCCAAAACCACATCCTCGTGGTGGGCTAGTGGGGCATTCTCCTGCATCCTTTTAAACCACAAGGCCAAGACCCCCTTCCCTGTTCCCAAGCCTCGTGGTTCAGAGAGAGAGAATGTGCGTGCCTCTCACGGCTCTCCTACTCCTTCCCACAAGGTCCAGAGCTCCTGCATGGCTAAGACAGAGACTGGCTGCCCCGCACCTGAGTTTAAATCCCGGTGTGGGTTTTCCATTGTAACCCCATGTCCAACTCCCTCCGCACTTGGTTATACCTGCCAGCACTCTGTTTTCTTCTGCCTTCCTCACCTGTCATTGTTAGTCCAGGCAAGCGTAGCCCTGTGATGCACAGCTTACCACCTTCCTACTTCTGCACAGGTACAGCAAGCCCCTGCAGCTATGTTGCATCATCTCCCTGGCTCTGAGCAAACAGTTACTTAACATTACTGAAACAGTGGCCAAGTTCTTCAGATACGCAAAGTAACTCTCAGTGGCCCTGTTCTGCTTCCCCTGTGTGGGGTCTTCTCCGTTTGTGGGCACCTCTAGTTCAGCACCCTGTTACAGACCCCCCTTTCAGATATAGACCCTTTATATTCTTAGAAAAAACAATGTGTGAACATTTCTTGTAGCTACTTTCTGCTGGACAAGGCCACAGTCCTCCCTACCCTTGGGTCCAGCTGTCCAGGGATCCCTAAAAAATTGGGGTATGGAGCAGAGCGTGGCCTTGCCACGTGGAGAAGGACCTTGCAGAGTCCAGGTCCATTGGCTGTCCCCAGGGAGCAGCGTGCTTGCTGTCCAAAGACCGGCACTGCTGGACAGCTGGCATTCTTGTCATGTTCTGGAGGCAGCAGATTTGGCAAGAGGGTCAGATGGCACAATTAAAACCCTAACCACTAAATGACAAAGGTAGGGACCCATTCTTCAACGTCCCATATTAAGAAAAGTGGCTTATTTGGAGGGAGGTGTGCAAGGTGTGTCACACGTGTCCAAAGCCCTTCTGCCCATCATACTTAGCGTGGGCTGAAGGGAATACTTTAGGGTTCCCCACCTTTCCGATTTCTGGGCCCCTTCTGTCCAAGCCGGCAGGGCGGAAAAGGGAAATTCGGTGTTACAGGGAAGCCTGCAGACCGCTCCAGCACTTCACCAGCCCAACCACTTAGTTCAGCCAAACCTTGGGGTCTTAGAGGGTGATGATGAAGATGGGCTTCTTTGAGTCAGGCCTACACTGCAACCAACCACCCAGGCAATGAGGTCATAGGCTCACGCCCTGTGAAACAGAAGGAGGAACACGCATGTTAATTCACACAACAGCCCACAAACCAGCCTTTGAGTTTGCAAGGCTGTCTTTTGGGGAGACGTCCAGTTCAAAGGCCTTTGCTGAAATGACATTGAACAGCAGCAATCTGACAAAGTCTTGTCTGTAAATGGAACATTTTTGATGATGTCACAAACCCAGTTTCAACTTCCAAGTGAAAACAAACTTTCAAGACAGCTACACTAGTGCAATGTCAACACTGAGCATTGTGATCTTTCCCTTGAACCACGATTTTTCTTCTTAAGATCATCCTTATTGTCATTAAAGGGACTGCATTGAGTCCAGTTTTAATTTTGCCTGTTTTTTTTGCATAAACACTTCAAGAGCAGCTGTGGGTCATACATGGTCTGTAAGTCCGCTTTGCTGGAACTTACACAAGAAACCTTTAGGTCGACCTTTTAGTTTGCCCTTCAGGGCACAGAGGCTGAGCCTCACACCTGCCATTTGGCTTCACCTGGACCAGTTGTTTCACTTGCCATATTTTGCCGTTCATAATGCTCACTTTTTTGCCCAAATTTTTGAGGGAAAAATAAGGGTAAATTATCCATGTGTAGTACTAATCCATGTGTAGTACTATGTGTATTACTACATTATCCATGTGTAGTACTAATTCATTATGCATTATCCATGTGTAGTACTAATTCCATATCTATATACATGTTTTTAATTCTTTTATTTATGCTTATGCATTAAAAGTGTAACTCTAGAAAATAATGATATCTGTATGCAAAATAATACCCTTGAATACAATAATCGGTTTTGTTTGTAAATATAAATAACAAACTGAAGTAAAAAGTTTAAATGAACGATTTTTTTCCTGAAAGTTTGGGCTGAAAATGTGGGTGCACCCTATACATGGGAGTGCATTATACATGACAAAATACCGTAAGAACTTGAGGCTTTCATTGTGCCTTCAGGTTCCTTTTTAGCCATTTTTCAGGAAAGCAACCCTCATTCCTTCCCTGGAAAGACTGCCATGAGCAACATAACCGACCAAAGTACCAGGCTTTTTCTCGTGCGCTTTCAGTAGCTTTGCAAGTCAATCCCAGTTCCTCGGGGCTTTCTGGTGACATCGAGAGCCCAGCCGCGCCTCCTTTAGGCATGTCATTCCAGTCAAAGTCTTTGACAAAAGCACCATTAGCAACTGGTCTTGTTGGTTTTATGCAAAAAAACCTTTTGTCACCACTCCTTCAGAATGCCAACTTCTGGAGGGATTGGGTGGGGAGAAAAATATGAAGCATAAAGGAAAATTCTTATCCGTTTAATATTCACTAAAATTGCATTTCCATGTGTTATATCTTTCCTTGTTCACTTTCCTACATAGTGTGACCGTGTAACTTTCCCTGAGAAACATTTGTTTTTTCTCAGGGCAGAATTAGAACAAAATGCAAAACACACACAGAGCTCCAGAAGAACAAATACACAGATAAGGGCATTCCCTTGCACGAGTGCGTTCACTGGCCGTGTGGCAGACACGCCCTTCCAGGCCTGGTCTCTTGGCAGAGACGTGCTCTTTTGCTTTAGGCCAAAATGCTCATTAGCCCTGAGTGACCCGTCCTGGGTCCCGGGTGGCAAAGGTGTTCTTCCCAACCGGTTACAGGTGACCTTTCCACGCAAGGTCTTACTGGCTCAACAGATACAGGACTTCCGATCAGAAACAGAGCAAAATTCAAACCACATTTCCATAAAATTAGAAAACAAGTAGTTCAGGTTTCCTTTTTTCCAGATTTAAAACTTTTACAACCTTTCCATTTATTTTTACTTTTCACAAAACTTCTGCAACATTCACAAACTTTCTAAATACCTTTACTTCTTCAGACTTCTTAAAACACACTTTTCCATCCTTGTCTTTTCCCACACTGGGAAGGACGATACTCAAACTTAGTATTTGGTGGCTAAAAGTCCCTGGCTTGAAACGCACACGCATCTTCCATGGAAAGCCCCTAGGTATGCAGGGACATCCTGCAGCTTTCTGAAGCTTAGACCTTTCAAACACCCTACAACTCAGAGGTCACCCTTGGGCCCCAGCCCATGACCTTCAGAACCAGAGTCATCCCTATGAAAACCTGCTGCACAGAGCCCTGGCTGGTGTAGCTCAGTGGATTGAGCGCAGGCTGGGAACCAAAGGGTCCCGGTTCGATTCCCGGTCAGGGCACATGCCTGGGTTGCAGGCCAGGTCCCCGTGAGGACCATGTGAGAGGCAACCATACATTGCTGTTTCTCTCCCTCTCTGTCTCCCTCCCTTCCCCTCTCTCTAAAAATAAACAAATAAAATCTTTAAAAGAAAAGAAAACCTGCTGCACAGAGAACCCAACTGGTGAGGTGCCTACACAGCAGCAACACACAGCCCACAAGTTGAAGAGCAAGCTGAGTCCACCACCTTGCCCAGGTCCAAGATGGTGGCACTTGCACATAACCCATTATCCAAGATGGCGGAGTGGTCATGTCCCACACCCAAGATGGCGGCACCCACACACGCTGGGTCATCCAATATGGCGGTGATCATGCACGACCCATGCTCCACAGTGGAGCACTCACATGACTGGTTCTCCATTTTACCCAAAATGGAGGTGCACCAACACAGCTTACTGCTATCCAATCCCCAACATTCATGCGGGCTTGACTCACAGAGCCTAGAGGTTCCCTTCCTCCCCAAGTCTGCTCCTTCACACCACTCTGGCATTCCTGGTGGCTGGTGCCTTCAGCGGGGGTGCAGGGCGGTTCCCTGAGACTGGGCAAAGTTCCCACAGCCACACTCTAGGGGTCAGTCTGCCCCAGGTTCCCTTCGTCCCATCTGGGCTCACCGAAACTGTAAGTGAGCAGACAGCGGAAACCTGGAAGAAGCACATGAACCAAACTATTATCCACAGCTCCATTATTTTAAAAGTGCTCAGAAACAAATTTTCAGCCACACCCTCTCACTTGGCCGATCCCTTCCCAGATCCATTTCCTCTTCACCTTTCAGGCGTGTTTGGGCAGCCTCACAAGGGGTGCAGAGAAATCCTCAGACCGGGAAATTTCAGTCTCACTCTACCGGTCCCGAGGGGTCAGTCTGCCGCGGCCGTGATCACAGCCCCTCGTTGGGCACCAGATATCGCAGCAGATCCACTGGGTCCTATTGGTCTGGGTTCTATTGCCCACCGTTGATAAGAACCGTGACTTCTAATGCCAGTGTCTCGTGAAAAGGAAAGGAACTATTTATTTAAAAGGTATACAGCTTTAGAACAATGGTGGAATCCTGTCATTAAATCCCACGCTTTTTAGGGGAAAAAAATACCCACACATACACAGTGCCGTCCCCGCTTGCCAAAGCAGGCCAGTCGGCGGTACCATCTTTCAGGAAAAGAAACAGAAGTCGGTAGCTTAGCTGGGCAGACTCCCATCTGTATTCCGACTTCTTCCAGTTGTCCATTCTCAGCTAGCTAGGCTTCTGCTCTTAATCCAAACCCGCATCCTCATGGTGGATTGTTGGGCATCCTCCTGTACCCTTTCAAACCACAAGGCTAAGACCCCCTACCCTGCTCCCAGGCCTCATGATTCAGAGAGAGAGAGAGAGAGAACATGCGTGCCTCTCATGGCTCTCCTACTCTTTCCCACACGGTCCAGAGCCCCTGCATGGCTAAGACAGAGACTGGCTGCCCCGCACCTGAGTTTAAATCCTGGTGTGGGTTTTCCTTTGTAACCCCATGTCCACCTCCCTCCACACTGGGTTACACCTGCCAGCACTCTGGTTTCTTCTGCCTTCCTCACCTGTCATTGTTAGTCCAGGCAAGCGTAGCCCCATGATGCACAGCTAACCGCCTTCCTACTCCTGCACAGGTACAGCAAGCCCCTCCGGCTATGTTGCATCACAAGTTAGAGTCACGTCCATCTCCCCGGCTCCAAGCAGGCATAGCTCTTTAACATTACTAGAACACTGGCCAGGTTCTTGAGACGTGCAAAGTAACTTTCAATGGCCCTGCTCTGCTTCCCCCATGCCCCAAACAATAGCTGTGGGGGGTTTCTCCATTTATGAGGACCTCCAGCTCAACACCCCATCACAGTTCTAGTTCTTAAACTGTCAGAAAGTTTCTCGGGAGTTGCATATTAAAGAGATGAAGGACCTGTACGTCCTCAACCAATAGAGCCTGGACCTATGGTCACCAATCTGGCCCCTAGGAACACCTTGTTTATAGCATACGTAGCATACATAGAGTACTTGGGTTGAGTCTTCAAATCCATTAACTGACTTTTAGCAGGTGACTTAGGTGAAGGGGATTAACAGGGACAGACTTCCAGTTGCAGAATAAATTAATCATAGTGTTACAGAGCCAGGGCTGGGGACACCCAACGATATTCCAACCCCACACCAGGTTCATTATGCTCGCCGCCAATGGAAAGACGTCTCTCAACGCCAGAGACTGGTGAAAAGGAAAGGAATTATTTATTTACAAGTTATACAGGCTTGGAGTAATGACTTAAGGTCTCCTTTAAAATACTAAAGTTCTCTAGAATACCAACAAACATACAATCTTTCCTTCTCCCCTTTGCCCAGTCCAGGGTCCCGTATCTCGGGAAAAGAAGTAGAAGTCCGTGATTCAGGCAGATCCTCAGTTCTGACACCATCCGCTGTGTCGCCACTGCGATCTCCAGTTAATCCAAAACCCCAGTTAATCCAAAACCATGTGGCACCTTCTCATGGTCCACCAGCAAGAGTCCGTTCACCCCTTTTCTTCCAGGTAAAGTCTCTCCTGCTTCCTAGGCCGCGAGACAAAGGGAACCACCCAAAGCCACGTGGTCCTCTCTCTCTGTCTCTCAGGCCAAGGGGTCCCCACGCCTCCAAAGCCTCGTGGTCCAGAGAGAGAGGGAGAGAGAGAGAGAGAGCTATGGCTGCTGTGCCTGGGTTTAAATCCCCGCGCCAATCTTCCTCTGCAGCCCCATTTCCGACTCCTTCAATCAGCTACATCTGCCAGCACTTCATATTCCTCCAGCTTTTCTGGGCTGCCATGGTAACTGTGGGCAGGTGTGGCCCCATGGCATGGAGCCAAGCCTCTCCAAGTTCTTACGCAGGCTCAGTGTCCAGGGGGAGTTGCCTCCCAGTTCCATCTTGGGCGGCAATCTCTTCCATCCCCCTGGCTCAAAGCATGGCCACAGCCATTTAACATATCTATGAAACCAGTTGAAGGTTATAGATAAGTTAAATGACCATGCCAGAGGTTAGCTGCAAAGCTGCTGCCATACCAAACAGCTCTGAATGGCCCTGCTCCAGGAGTCCCATCCCCCCAGTTCAGACTTGTGAGGGTGAGGACATCCTATATATATATTTCTAATATTTCCTGGACACCCTGAGCTCTGGACCGCATTAGAAATCCCTATTTGGGCCCATTTCTTGGCTTCACCCTGTAACAATAGGGAAATGCGGTGAGCAGATCACACGGTTCCAGTTCAAGGGATTTGGTGAACGCAGAGGCTTCAATGGATAGCTGCTGGCTGGTCAGGGGATAACAAGGTCCTGGGAGCAGCAGAAGCCTGGCCTATTAAAAGTGACCAGTAATGGTGGGGACCTCATCAACAAGCCCCACCAAGGATGCCATTCCCTCCCCAAGGGCAAAATGGAGTTCGTGTGCAGGTGTACCTACAGTCAATCCAGGAAATGGAATTCTCAGTCAGAGGCCTCATGGATACTGTGGTTGTGTTTTAAAAGTTCTTGTCTGCTAGAAATAGATAACAATGTAATTACCACTAAAGCGATATTATGGATTTGCTTTAAAATAATTCAGCCAAAAATTAAGAAGTGAATGTTAGGGAGGGGACAATATTAAACAAGAATGGCAGAAGGTTAGTAATTGTTGAAGCTGACTGATGGGCACTGTATTTGTTTGTTAGGGCTTTCATAACAAAATGTAACAGGGTGCGGCCGGGGGGCGGGGCAAATGAGGATTTGTAATGGGGTCCGGAACTCAAGGTGTCCAGGAAATATTAGAAATATATGTAAGATGTCCTCACCCCCACAAGTCTGAGCAGGCTGGGGATGGGACTCCTGGAGCAGGGCCATTCAGAGCTGTTTTGCCTAACAGCAGCCTTGCAGATAACCTCTGGCATGGACATTTAACATATCTATAACCTTCAACTGGTTTCATAGATATGTTAAATGGCTGTGGCTGTGCTTTGAGCCAGGGGGATGGGAGTGACTTCCACCCAGGATGTAACTGGGAGGCAACTGCCCCTGGACACAGTGCCTTCGTGAAAACTTGGAGATGATTGGCTCTGTGCCATGGGGGCCACACCTGCCCACAGTTACCATGGCAGCCCAATACAGCTAGAAGAATATGAAGTGCTGGCAGGTGTAGCCAATTGAAGGAGGAGTCGGAAATGGGGCTGCAGAGGAAGATTGGCGCGGGGATTTAAACCCAGGCACAGCAGCCATAGCTCGCTTGGACCACGAGGCTTTGGAGGAGTGGGGACCCCTCAGCCTGAGAGATAGAGGCAGGACCACGTGGTTTTGGGTAGCTTCCTTTGCCACGCGGCCTAGGAAGCAGGAGAGACTTTGCCTGGAAGAAAAGGGGTGAAAGGACTCTTGCTGGTGGGCCATGAGAAGGTGCTGCATGGTTTTGGATTTACTGAAGATCACGGTGGCGACACAGTGGATGGTGTCGGAACCAAGGAACTGCCTGAATCATGGACTTCTACTTCTTTTCCTACAGTACCCTGGGCTGGGCAGAGGGGAGAAGGAAGAACTGTGTGTGTTTGTGGGTATTCTAGAGAACTTTAGTATTCTAAAGAAGACCTTAAGTCATTGTTCCAAGCCTGTAAAACTTGTAAATAAATAATTCTTTTCCTTTTCACCAGTCTCTGGCATTGAGAGACGTCTTTCCATTGGCGGCGAGCATAACGAACCTGGTGCGGGGTTGGGGGATCGTTGGGTGTCCCCTGCCTTGCTCTGTAACAAAAACACTGAGTGAGGTAAACAAATTTATTTATTCACAGTTCTGGAGCCTAGAAGCCCAAAATCAAGGTTTTCTTTTGTTTACTTCTGAAAGGGAAACCCATTTTCAGCAATATAGCAGATAAGAAACACTCAAAACAGCTTCCCACCACGAAACACTTAAGTTAAAACTAGAGAAAACAAGAAAAATCCACAAAAGACAAAACCAAAATTGAGGCCACAGCTACCCTGAGGAGTCTACGCTTCCAGAAAACTAGAGACTAGGTTTCCAAGGCCATGGGGAGGGACTAGAGATCATGTCTTTGGCCCATATAAGGTGGGAGAATGGAATGGAGAAAACAAATAGCCAAATGGTGCAGTTTCAGTGAAAGGGTGATTTAGGAAAAAAAATTGTAGCTACCAGCAAGTCACTGTCTGTCTTGGGCCTCTGCGCAAGGTTAAGGGGTAGGAAAGTCTTCCCTAAAATTTCAAATCATAGGTCTAACCTCACACAGGTTCTGGGTTTGAATTTGCACTACCAGATGATCAGAAAAACCCCAGATGAAGAACGAATTTTCTAGTGCTTCCTGGTCGGTCGCAGCCTGGGGTGCCTAGCAGAAGCAAATGCAAATTCCACTTGGAGGAGTCCTTGGAACTTAAGCCAAGTATTGGGACACAATAAAAAGTTGCCAAACAAGCAAGCCACCATGAGTCAGCAGACATGTCAAACAGCAGGGCTGGAACCCCAAGGACTCCAGGCAGTAGGTTTCTCTCCTAGTTGGACCTGGAGGAGGTGAAGCCCAGGAGGCAGCGTGGCAGAAGCAGCAAACCGACCTGTGGCTGACACTCAGCTTCCAACTCCTTTGCGGGAGGAGGTGTGGGCTGCACTGAATGGACTTCCATGTGCGGGACCAATCTGTTGACCGCTTCATGGCTGTGATCCGTTGGGTCCCCGTCTCTCTTCCACAATGTCTTTCCAATTCTCTTGGACTGAAAGGGCCATTTGCTTCCTCCTCTGTATCTCCTGCCCAAGGTTCCCATAGAGACGTATACACCTCAGCAGCTGGGACCTTTATCTCAGTTTTCATGTGTTTCCTCTATTAGACCACAAGCCCTCGTGGGTTTTTGTTTGTTTGTTTGTTTTGTTTTTGTTGGGTTTTTTAGATTTTTTAAATTTATTTTTAGAGAGAGAAGAAAGGAGGGGAAAAGAGAAGGAAAGAAACACTGCTGTGAGAGAGATACATTGATCTGCTGCCTCTCGCATGATGCCAACTGGGGACGTGGCCCGCAACCCAGGCATGTGCCCTGACCGGGAATTGAACCAGTGACACTTTGGTTTGCAGGCTGGCACTCAATCCACTGAGCCACACCAGCCAGGGCAAGCCCACAGGCCCTCTGAGTGCACACAAAACAGCTACTCTGCAGCGTTAGCACTGATCTGGAAATAATGCACACACGGAAAATTTATCAATGGGTGTATATTTAATAGCGGAAAGAGGAAATTATTGCTTTGTGTTTAGTAAGCATTTTATTCCTCTCAGCCACCCCGCCAGGCAGATCCTATAACTCCCACTGGTCTGAGGATAGACTGCTGGTCACTGAGGAGAGAAGGAATGACGTCCTTACACCAGCGTGGCAGGAGTGAGGGGGGCGGGGCGGTTCAGACCTGAGACACTGAGCAGGAGAATCTGCAGGGCCGAGGTGGGCACACGAGGTGAGGGAAAGGGACTCTAGGTCCCTGGCTTGGGCACTGGGTGGACGACATTGTCAGGAGCTGACCAGGAGGATATAGTGGTTTTCCCTCTGGGCACTGTCTGGTTTTAAGTGTCTGGGGACTCCCAAGGGGAAAACCCCATTGACAGCTGGATATATTTGTCCAGAACAGAGCAGGGTGTCCTGGTAGAGAATTCGGAGTCATCAGCACGTAGATCTGCCTGTCCCTTTCCCTGCGGCGCACACGTTCACACACACGAGCCAGGAAATTCTGTTACACAGAAATTCCAACAGCTGGCTGCTTAGTAGAGCCATTGGCCTCTTTTTAAAAGGCTAAAACTCTAGGACAAGGTTTCCGTTGTGGGTGATGTGGAATTCTGGAGCCAACAGGATGATGCAAATTCTATAGGTGAAAGGTTAAGGATATGCTCCCACCCCCCACCTGCAGAAATTTTGACTGACAGCATAGCATATCAGAAACTCTGGGAAATCAGTACTAAATAAATATGTCTAACGTTAAAACTCATGTGTCTACATCCTCTTTTTCTGGGAAATGCCTCAGCAGGAATGTTTCAATCCCACCAGTCATTTACACGTCAGTGTGGATTAATTTCCACGAGCAGGTGTTGGAGTGGAGCTTCTGAACAGCCAGGAAGGCAGGCAGATCATTTTGGAGCACAGGATATTAGGGCCTTGTGCTGACCTCCAGAATATGGGGGCGCAAGACGGCCTGGGGGACAAGAGCCGGGGGTGGGGGCGGGAACAGAGCAAGGATGTCAAGGAAGATAGAAGAGGTTACCGAAGAGAAACTAAAACAGCCCTAGCCCAGCCTGGCCCTGCACCGGGAAAGAGGCCAGTCTCTGCTCTTCCTCTCCCCTC
>PVJI01022807.1:0-24650 GCA_004026765.1 Micronycteris hirsuta
TAATTAAACAAAAAAAATTATTAAAACCCCTTTGATGCAAAAAAAAAAAAAAGAAATATTCACAAGTCACATATCCAACATGGGACTTGTATGCAGAATATTCAGTGGTGGGCAAAAGTAGGCTTACAGTTGTAAGTACGTGAAAGACGGGTTTAATTTTTGTATTATTATTAATTAGTGTTTTACTTATTTGTATTATAACTGTAAACGTACTGTTGCCTATCCCTATATGGAGAACTCTTTAAATGCAATAGTAAGATAACATTTTCATTAGAAAGTAAGCAAAAGACTTGTCCAGACACTTAACCAAAGATGACATATGGATGGCAAATAAACACATAAAAATATGTTCAACATCATTAGCCATTAGACAAATGCAAATTAAAATGATGATACCGGTACTCATCTTTCACAGTGACTAAATTAGAAGATAGTGACAACACCAGATGCTGGCAGGATGTGGGGAAAGTGGGTCTGTCACACATTGCTGGTGGGAATGTGAAATGCTATAATCCTCTGAAAACATTCTGGTAGTTTTTTATAAACGTATATCATATACTTCCCATAGAATCCAGCAATCACAGTACTGGATGTTTAGCCTACTGAATTGAAAACTTTATCAACACAAAACTCTGCACACGCATGTCCGTAGCAGCTTTATTTGTAATAGCCCCAAACTGGAAACAACCCAAATGCCCTTTGATGGTTGAATGGATAAAGACACGTGTTCACCCTTGTAATATAAATACTGCTCAGCCATAAAGAGAAGCAAATGATTGCTTGGACAGGTCTCCAGGCTGTTATGGTGAATGAGAAAAAAAATGCCGATCCCGTACGATTACATAATGTTCTCCAAATGACAAAATTATAGTAACGAAAAATGGACCAGTGTTGGTTGTCAGGGGTTAAAGCTGGAGGAGATGAGTTTGTTTTTTTTTTTGTTTGTTTGTTTGTTTGTTTTTTTGTGGTGGTAGAACCCTTCTATATCCTGATTGTGGTGGCTGTTATGTGAATCTATGCATTTGAAAAACTTCCATAGTCCTACAACAGAAACACAGATGAGTCCAGTGTAAACTGCAGAAATTGACATACAGTCTGTAGATTAGTTAATAGCATTATATCCATGTCAATTTCCTGGTATTGCTATTTTACTATGGTGATGTAAGATGTTATCATCCAGGAAAGGCGGGTGAAGGTATCATAGGAATGCTCAACTGTATTTGCATTTTCTTTTGAGTCTTAACTTATTTCAAGGTAACAAGTGTTTCAAAGATATGAACATTCCTAAATTATTGATAGACATTGTCGAATAGCCTTCAAAAAGGTTGTGTTGATTTTCTCCCATTTTAATAGTTCTCCCAATGGCTCTTGCTCCATTCACTCTACTTTATATTCCTGATGTACTTATCATTATATCAAATCATGGTGTTATTTTTTTATTAGATTACTGTTTCTTTCTTTTTAATTTTTTTAAAGATTTTATTTATTTATTTTCAGAGAGAGGAGAAGGGAGGGAGAAAGAGCAATGTATGGTTGCCTCTCACATGGCCCTCATTGGGGACCTGGCCCGCATCCCAGGCATGTGCCCCGACTGGGAATCGAACCAGGACCCTCTGGTTCCCAGCCCGCGCTCAATCCACTGAGCTACACCAGCCGGGCTGATTACTGTTTCTTTTTAATGAAGGCAAAGGTGTTGTCTAATTCACCTCTCTGTTTATAGTGACCCACAAAAGTACCTGCCATAAAAATGGCTATAAACAAAAATAATTTGAATGAATGATTGAATATTAATAAAACATCTTAATATTCAATATAATTTCAATATTAGTAAGGTTTAAACAATTTTATGTGTATATATTTTTGGTCATTGTAGTTTTTCTTTTGTTCACAGCCCATTAATGTTATTTGTCTTTTTTTCTATTGGGTGGTATTTATCATTTTGATTTTAGAATTATTTACATATAAAACTATTTATCCTTTGTCATTTTTCTCAGTTATTTCCATAGCATCCATTTTGTTTTACATTTCTGCTTGTTTTTTTTGTCTTATAACTTTTAAAAATAAATATTATGAAGTTAAATTTATGTTTTTAAAAATATACCATATGATCTCACCTATAAGTGGAACCTAATCAACAAAACAAACAGGAAAGCAGAATAGAACCAGAGACATGGAAATAAAGAACAAACTGACAGTGATCAGAAGGGAGGTGGGAGGGGATAATGGGGGAAAAGGGGAAGGGCTGTCAAGGAACATGTATGAAGGACCCATGGACAAAGCCAAAGGGGGGTAGGACAGAGGGTGAGAGGTCGGGATGGCTGAGGTGAGGGGAGTAGTGCGGGGAAGTGGAGACAACTGTACTTGAACAACAATAAAAAAGAGGAAAAGAAGAACAATAGGAAGGGGATTGTCTTTGGGAGCAGGGGTTGTACTGCGCAGGTGAGAAGTATGGAGGGGAAAATAGGGACAACTGTAACTGACAACAATAAAAATAAATCAATAAATATAAAAAGAAAAAAATAGTTTCTCATTTTGCTTTTATACTGAGAAAGATCCTCCTGGATTTGAGATAATATACTTTCCTTTCTAGAAATTATAAGGTTCTATTTAAAAATGCTAATCATTCATTGACCTGTAATTTAATTTAGGATTAAGTGGAGATTAACTTATTTTCCCTTAGGAGTGCTTCTTCAGCATCGGTTATTATAGTATATTTTATTTCTTTATTGGTCCAGTTTATGTTAATCATCAATTCTTAAATATGTATTTCCCCTAAAGTTTTACCTTGCTTCTCTGGTTTGTCTATTCCTATAACAGTACTACAGGGTTTTAACTACTCTAACTTTACAGCACATTATCATGTCTGATTAGGCAGATACTACTTTTAAAATGTTTCTTGCTTATTCATACTTCTTTATTGGTCTAAGTGAACATCTTGCAAAGTTCAAAGTAAAAACCCCTGGGTTCTTGATGTTACATTTGATTTAGAGAATGCTTTGGGGAGGGTTGGCATCTTTAAAATATTTAATGTTTCTAACCAGCAACATAGTGTGTCTCATTTCAGTTTATTTAAGTGTTCCTTATGGTCTGTAGTCAAATTTTATAGTTTCCTGTCTATGAGTCCTACATATTTTTATCTAGTTTACTCTTAGATACTTTATATTTGATTGTTAAATCTGAAGGCAATATGTTTTATATTATATCTTCTAGTTAGATTTTTCTGCCATGTTTGCAGTTTGTTTATTTATTATGTAACTCACTCCCTTATCAATATTTTAATAATTTAAATATTTTTCAGTCAAGTTTTGTTTTGGTGGTTGTTATAGGGCAGGTAATATGATCAATTTCAATCAGTGGTAATGTGCAATAAGTACATACAAATAAATAAAATTAATATATAATATATAAAAATTAGAAATATATAAGCCATGATGTTTATTTTATAACCTGTCCTTCTGTTTTTAATTTAATAAGTTTGAGCTTTTTAAATTTTCAAAACATGGGTAGAACTTTTATCTTGTCAATTGCCTTTTGAAACTTCTTTTGAATAATCATAATTTTTCTATGGCATAGTGATGTGATTCATAGCCTTTCTAGTATGGAACCACAATACATTCTTAGCATAACAGGCCCTGGCTGGTGTGGGTCAGTGGATTGAGTGCTGGCCTGAGAAGCAAAGGGTGTCCAGTTCAATTCCCAGTCAGGGCACATGCCTGAGTGGCAGGCCAGGTCCCCAGTTGGGGGCACACTAGAGGCAACCCCACGTTGATGTTTCTCTCCCTCTCTTTCTCCCTCTCTTCCCCTCTCTCTAAAAATAAATAAATAAAACTTTTACAAAAAGAAAGCATAATGGTGTTTTTTTTTTAACAAGTTGCTGGATTCAACTTACAACTACCTTTTTAGAATTTCTTCAGCTATGTTAATTAGTGCTATTAATTATTTTGTTCATATTTGTTAGGTTTTCTGTTGAACTGATTTTTATGCCTAAAAGATTCAGCAAACTTCTCCCTAACCTCAATGGTCAATTTGCAAATTTGAATCCTTCCCCTCACCTTACCTGTGTTTCTACATCGCCTGGTCCTTATACTCCAATGGCGATGCTTGGTACTGAGAACAGGAATGATAGTGACAATCTGACCTACAATAAACCACTGTTTCCTGGCTTCTAGAGTATACATCTCTGCTGACAATGTCCAAGAAGACACTAGCTTTATCTGTTAGCCACATAATGGTGTTGACTTGTTGGTCTTATAATTGTCTAAAGCCCCATGTCTTTCTTACAAACTTCTGCTTAGCCGGTTGAAGACCTTTCCAGATGGTTTACTGAATCTACTGACAGTGCCTCACACCATTTCCTCTTCAGTTTCATCTCATTAGATTCGGACTACTGGTTTCACCTGCCTTCATTATTTTTGAATTCTGACTCTGCCATCCAATGAAACTACTGTCCTTAGTTTTACACTATTCACAAATTAACGTTTACTTGCTACCCTTTCCTCTTTACCACTGATATGCCTGTCTGAATGGATATTTTAGTGTCTGTCCCTTTACCACTGATTATCATTAATCATTTAATAATTAAATGATTCAAACAGTTACACATTTGAGTTTATTCTTTCATCACATAATAATTGAACCCTTTCTCTCAGCCAGACTGTGATAGACGCTGGGGATATGACAACTAATAAAATTTGTTTTTCCTGCTCAAGGACTCAGAGAAAACAGACAAGTAAAGAAATAAGATGAATTCAACATGGTATTTGTTATCATAGAGAAGTAGAAAAATCTGTCGATTCTCAAAAAAGATTTAAGGCAAAAGGGAATAGGTGATAATTATTTTTGAAATCTCACTGATCCAAGTATATCTGGACTGTGGTGGGTGCTGTGATATACTACTGACGTCCTGATTTAGAGGTGAAATGCCAATACCCTCAGCTGCTGCTGGGAGTGCTGCCTTAGACGACAGCTGTCGTCCCCTAGAAGGATGACTCCAATGAAGAGATTCACCTTGGCCCATACTCAATGACTGATTGGGGACGAGATGCCCGGCCCCCTTACCCTACCTGTAACAATTCTGAAGTCATTCTAGCTTTAGAATTTCCAGAAAGGTCAGGGGAAGCTTCCCTTGAGGTTGCTTTGCTATTCGGTTTCTCTCTTTCTCTCTTCCTGCTCCTCTCCTTCTCCCTCATTCCACTCAGGGATGTTTCCTTCCTTTTTCTTTTCTTCCATAGGCATTGATCCTAAGGGTACAGTGTAATGAATCTCTTGCATGCTAACCTTTGTCTCAGAGCCTGCTTGCCAGGGAAATGATCTGTAACATAGTGATATTGAAGACCAGTCCTGATATGTACCTTTACCCCTGGAGATAAAGAGGTTCTCCAAGCCATTTACAAGTTAGCTTCATATTTAAGGTTTGTAACCAACTAGCTTCCTTTCTTTTGTGAAGTTCAGAACCTGAGAATAAAATACACGGGTGGGCAAAATTAGGTTTAGAGTTGTGAGTATGTAAGACACAGAATTTATTCTTGTATTATTTATTAATTTTTGTATTATCTTCCATATGAACAACTGTAAACCTACTTTGGCCCAGTCATTTCAATCATATCTCAGCTGTCTAGTTTAGGAAAAAGGCAATTGAGAAATATGCCTTTTGAGTTTTGAGTAACTTAGTAATATACTTAAAGGGAGCTTTCAGAAGGCTTACACTACCAGTTATCAAGACATCAACCTAGAATAATAGAGACGGTGTAGTATTGGTGCAAGGAGAAACAAATATACTAGTGGAACTCACCAGAATCCAAAAACAAGAGACTAACAACCTAAAAAAAATGGTCAAAAGGCCTGAGAAGGCCCTTCAGAGAAGAAGATAACTCAGTGCAATGAGCATATGAAAAGATGCATGGCCTCATGAGTCATCAAGGAAATGCAGTTAAAATCACAAAGACGTGCTACTGTGCATTCACCAAAAAGGTTAGAATTAAAAACAATACAAAACCATGAATTGCCAAGGATGTGTAGGAACTGGAACCTTCATATACTGGTTTGGGGACTGTAAGTTAACTTTAAAGTTACGTTTGGTAATATTTGCTATGCTTGAACATGCACGTACTCACCCAACATGACCCAACCATTGTACTCCTAGGAACTCCAACCTGAATGCATACATCCAGGAACCAAATGATATGTACAAAGTGTCCTTAGCAACATTATTCATGATATTCTAAATTGGTAATAATCTAAGTGTCCATCAACAGTAGAATTAAAAATTTCATTTTGGTGTGGACATACAATGGTACATAATACAGTAATAAAAAGGAATCACATCTACTTGTACTAACTACATAGATCTCACAAACATGACGTTGAAGAAAAAGCAAATACAAAAGAGCACATACTGCATACTGTATGATTCCTTTAATATGAAATTTAAAGACAGGCAGGTCAAATAGTTGTTACAGTTCGGGGTGGTGTCTGGGAGGAAATATGACAGGGATTCTAGGTTCCTATGTCTTGCTCTGGACAGCTGTTTTGTGGGTTTGCTTTCTCGTGAAACATTTATCTATCTGTGCACCTATAGGAATTTCTTTTTTTTTTCAAGCACAAATGATCACTTCATGCATTTCGTTGATAGTCTATGTTTTAGATCTGCGGTACGGCATCTTACATGGGGAAAAAGCTTCTTCCTAAAAGATAATATTTTAAGCAAACCAGCTTTAATATAATGAACTTTCAAGGTCTTGTTTTGCATTACACAAGTTCATTTTTAGCAGGTGTAAAGCATTGTACAAAAACAAAGGAAACTGGGTACATTCTCAAAATTTAATACAGGGATTTCCAACCAGGAGTCTGCTGGCTAGATACTGGAGAAGGGTATTATGTTCAGGTTTTAAATGTAAAGAAAATGAGAAACTGGATAAAAAAAGCTAACCAAATTCACATCACTTTGTGCTCTTTCAGCTTTATTGCAAGTCTCTCCCAGTTCAGGAAGCCCTGGTATAACAATCATTGTTCAATAAGTGTTGTAATTCATTGAGTTAACTTAGTAAATTGTATGCTTTTGAAAACATATTTGAAAATGTAAATCACCATAACATGCTTTATTTGGAAAGTTAAAGTGCAAGGTCTAAAGAAGTAGTATTTACCTTATTTTTACATCAGATTTTTAATAAGCAACTAAGAAACGGCTATGAAAACAACTTAAAAATTTTAGCATTCTGAAATTGAATTCTTAACTGGAACATTTCTAAAATATTATCTAATATTCCCAATAAGTGGCGATCTCACTTGATAAAAATAAATCCATTTTGTATCTAAAATTACAGCATAGAATAGAGTTATTATTGGAGTGCTGGGACTCTTAAGGGAAAGCAGCAGCTTATCAGTTTTATGATTATTTTCATTTCTATATAGGTGTTTTTAATTCAAATTTGAAGGAGATAGGTATACCCTCTAATACTCAAATAAAATCATAGCGAGGTATTTGTTTTTTGATTAGTATTTCTTGGCTAAAGACCCACAGTCTGCTTTCTAGTTAGTCACTTGGATTGAGTGATAGATATCTGAGAGACATGCAGTGAAAGTGAACCCCATAATACCACTGTGCCTAATCGTTTCAGGGTTCCTCTATCAGTTCCTCATTGTGCAGATTTATTCCAATACCAAGGTATGATTGAACCAGCTGCCCAGCCTGAACTCCATTTAGTGCCCCTCGGCTAACATTCTTTTAACTGATTGGTTCGTGTGTGTTTTAACTGTCCAGTGTTTGGATTTTACCTCTTGGTAGGTCCATTTGTCCCCGGTGCTGCTTTTAAAGATGTAGGGCCATGTGATCAGGTATCAAGTTGAGTTGGTACGCAATTGGCCTGGATATGTCTCTGTGCCTGTTTTATCTTCTCCCAGGAAGAGCTGCTTTGGTATAGATGTTCACTTGGGTTTATATATAGAACTAGGCAGCAATCTTGGAAAGCTTTCTGAGGTCTAAGAACCTGAAGGGATTTGGAGGAGGAATAGTAACAAAGGCTGCCTTTATGTCTTTGAACACAGAGCACATAAAGAAGTTAATTAAAAAAAAAAAAAACTTCAGTTTGCTTCCTCATAACCTTTTTAAAGGTAAAAACTAGTCACATTCATTAGTGTCTTGTCCATATTAAATGTCTTGTTCCCTAGGACTTTGATTAGAAGTTATTAGAGGGGAATATTATATCGCCACTGTTCTGATTTTCATTATGAGGACATTCATTAAACTCACTGGCCTTTTCTCCCACGCTTCCATCTACCCGAAGAGGTGTGGTGAGTCATATGATTGCACGGTCTGGGACAGAAACAGTGCAGGGGCAATTCAGTCTTGTCTACGTTAACTGACCTGCTGCACGCTTATCCACGCCAGAAGTTTTGCAGGGATGGGAAACCACATCTTGGCCCAAGCACTGCGCGTTTGGGTGGATACATCATCCCATTATTGATGTTCCATCTAATTGCTGCACATCAAAACACGTGTTTAAGTTCAGTTTCTCTCCAAAAGCAGACTCTCAGACAAAACTTGGGTGCAGGTAGTTTATTTTGGAGTTGATACCAGGAAGCAGGAGTGAACGAATGAGTAGAATGGGACAGTGGAAGAAGAAAAAATTAATAAAGAATTTGTTGTTGAACTGGTAACTGATGTGAGCCACTGGGCTCAGTCTCTTTGGGGAGGCGTCTGAGGAACCATGCAGAGTGTATTTAGAATTCGCTCTCTGAAATGTAGCATTTAACCACCCACTCCTATCTTAATTGGTTGAGGGTTACTCCTAGGAACTCCCACGCCTCCTGGTGAGCTCTTGGGGCTTTACAGAAAATGTGGGTGATTGAGGTAGGATGTTCTTAAGACACAGGAAGTATTTACAATAGCTGCAGCTAACCTTGGAGGTGGGCTGAAGGGATTTGCCCTGGGGCACCAAAAGCCTCTGCTCTAACCACCTTCTCCAATATCATATTTCTTCGTCATAAAGATTCACTTGTGGTATCCATATGCCTTACTCCTCCTTGTCTATTTTTGAATTGATTTAGCATTGCAAGTGGCTAAGTGTTGTTGTGTTGGAATTTTAAAATTCTAACAGTAGCAACCCAAGATTTATTTCTAATTGCTATAGACCTTATACATAAACCAATTTTTAAAATATTTTACACCTCCATAAATATAAAAATGAATATATACTAGGTTAATTATTCCAACATTATCTGCAATGGCAAACACCTAAATTCCCATCCATAAGAGATGGTGAATAAACACAATGGAGTACTGTGAAGCTATAGAAAAGAAAGGATTATCCCCATGAGTTGGTATGACATGATTTTGAGGATATGTTGTTTAGTAAAAAAAAACACCAAATACAAAAAAATATATGATATGATACATTTGCATAAGATAGAGACAAGGGTAAGAACATATGCACGTATTTTTTAATTAAATTTATTGGGGTGACTTTGGTTAATAACATAGGAGTTTCAAGAATACAATTCTGCAGTACATCATTGTATATTGCATTGTGTGTTCACTACCTAAAGTCTAGTCCCCATTCATCATCATATAATTGACCTACTTTACCCTCTTCATCCTTGTCTCACCTCCTTCATTTCTGGAAACCACCAGACTGTTATCTGTGTCTATGAATTTGTTGCTTTCTGTTGTATATCCCACATATGAGCGAAATCATATAGTTCTTGTTTTTTCCATCTGACTTACTTCACTCAGCATGATATTCTCAGGAGCCGCCCATGGCATAATGCTGCAGTGACCACAGAGGTACATATATTTTTATGAATAGATGTATTCAAATTTCAGGGGTGATACCCAGAAGAGGGATTTCTGGGTCATATGGTAGCGCTATTCATAATTCTTTGAGGAACCTCCATATTGTTTTCTATAGAGGCAGTACAAACTTACATTCCCACCAGCAGTGAACGAGGTTCCTTTTTCTCCCTCCACAAACTCTCCAGCACTTGTCATTGCCTGTCTTGATAATAGCCATTCTGACACATGTGAGGTGGTATGTCATTGTAATTTTGATTTGTATTTCCTCTAGAGCAAGTGAACTTGAGCATCTTTTCATATATCTGTTGGCCATTTGTGTGTCTTTTTGGGAAAAGTGTCTGTTCAGATCCTCTGCCATTTTTAAATTGGGTTGTTTATTTTTTGTTGTTGAGTTGTATGAGTTTTTTATATATTTAGCGTGTTAGTCCCTTATTGTTTGCAAATATCTTCTCTGATTGTTGATTATCTTTTTTAGTTGATGGTTTCTTTTGCTATGCAGAAACTTTTTAGTTTGATATAATATCGACTTATATCTGCAAAAAGAATCACATGAATGGTAAATAGAAACTAATGAAATTAGTTATTTACAAGGGTGGGTGATAATAAGGTAGAATGGGCAAGAGAAAGAATGACATATTTTTTAGTATATTTTGAATAGCTTTTACTTTTAGAAATTTGTTAATGTATTATTGAAAAATAAAATTGAATCAACAAGGATGGGTTGAAAAAAAGCTAAAAGTAAATTCAAACAGAAATAAACATAACTGTTTTTCAAGTGAAGAACATAAGTTACAGAAAAGGAAAAGAAAAAACATATCAAAATATTTTGAAAGAAGTACTTTGACTATATGCTTCAATCTACATACAAAATAAAACAGGGAAAAATCTTAATCTCTTCAATGCAAGTTTGTTTTCCATAGTGACATGAGTATAGCAATTCTGAATATTTTATGTATATTTTAGAAATTTAGCACTGCCTGCCAGGTTTCCCCTCACCATATGATCTTACCTATAAGTGGAACCTAATCAACAAAACCAACAAGCAAGCAAAATAGAACCAGAGACATTCAAATTAAGAACAAGCTGACAGCAACCAGAGGGGAAGAAGGAGGGGCATAATGGGGGAAAAAAAGGGGAATGGTTGTCAAGGAACATGTATAAAGGACCCATGGACCAAGCCAAAGGCGGGTAGGATTGAGGGTGGGAGTGGGGTGGTTGGAGCAGGGGAGAGTGGGGGTGGGGAAATGGAGACAACTGTACTTGAACAATAATTAAAAAGAGAAATTAAAAAATTAAACATATTAATGTTTTAGGAAGCCATAGGTCTCTCATTATAGGATGAAAGAAAGGTAACATGAATTGGGAGGAGGCAAGGCAAAATAAGCCATAGCATTGAATTCAAGTTAGAAATATCATTGTGATAATTAGTGCCCATGTCTTTGTTTTTAAATACCATTCCACATTAAATGTGAAATGGCTGAAGCAAGGAATATACACGATGCTTCCAGACTATCATTCAGTGCCATAAATTAAAGAAGCACTTAAAAAGACAATGATATTTCAAAAAGACACAAAAGCCAGTCTGATGAGCCTCATGCTATCAAAACTTGGAAAAAATTGAGCAACAGAATGAATAAAATAAATGACAGAAAGTAAGTATAGCCTATTGTATAAAATGGGAATTCATCAGGATATAGAGGTACTAACACAAAATGATCAAATACATGGGGAGGAGGAAAAACTTGCCCTTGCAGAAGAATGCCAACTAATAAATATAGAGTAAATGAGAGAGTTGAACAATGACCATTTTGCAGCCTTATTTTAATAATTTATTCAGATGAGAATCATCAGTGGATATTAGTACTATTAGTTGAAAGTTTGATGGGTAACAGAATATTTACAAAGTCTAAAAAAATATCCTCAATGATTTCCTATTGACTACAAAAGAAATTTATAGTGAAGAAACTTGGTGGATACACCCTTATAAAGTGATCAAAGTTAACATCTTCAATAATGAGACTGACAGACATTGTGTAGCTTTTGATACGAAGCATTACAAACAGAACCGTATGCACAGTGTCCTTGCCAAACATGGGTAAACCTGAATCTAAACACGAGGAAGCACCTTATACACTTAAGTGAGGGTCACTCTATAAAACAACTCATCTAGCAAATAACTGTAATTAAACAAAAAAATTAATAAAAAAAATTACTTAAACTAAAAAAAAAAAAAAACAACTCATCTATACTCTGGGGCACTTCCATATAAAAAGGCACTAAAGAGACATGACATCTAAATGCACTGTTGATCCTGGACTGCGTCCTGGACCACGGGGAAAAACAATATAAAGAATGTTATTAGCACACTTGGCAACGTTTGAGTATGGACACATGCGCGATATATAGTGGATAACAATATTGCATTAAATTACCAAATCGAATGGTAATACTATTAAGAGAATGTACTTTATCTTAAGGCTATATACCCTAAAGTATTAAGGGGTAAAGAGTCATGTTGCTGGCCTTGGCTGGTGTGGCTCAGTGGACTGAGCGCCAGCCTGCGAACCGAAGGGTGGCTGCTTATTTCCCAGTCAGAGCACATGCCTGGGTTGTTGGCCAGGTCCCTGGTTGGGGGCATACGAGAAGCAACTGATTGATGTATCTCTTACACATTGATGTTTCTCTCCCTCCTTTCCTGTCTAAAAATATATAAATAAAATCTTTTTTAAAATCTTTAAAAAAAGAGTTATGTTGTTACTGACAAAAGATTAACTTCAGTAACTCAGCAAAACTAATAATACTTACTGTACTAGAATATGTAAATATATTCTATATAATATAATACATAATATTTATTATTTTAAATATGGGGAGAGCAGATATAGCAATGGATATTAGTCCTGCAACCTTTATGCAAGTTTGAAGTATTTTTCAAAATAAAAGCTTAAAAATTAGAAGAAAATGCTGTAGTAACATTTATCTGTGATTTAATATTTTTAAAAATTAATAAATTTTCTCAGTGCTTTTTGAAACACTATTGTGGGACTTAGTGTATACTGTAGTAATTGGCACATACACAGTATGTCTAAAAAACTAGAAAAACTATTTGAGCCAAATATACTCTAATTGGCTAAATTTTGTGACTCATGCTTTCTTTCTTGGAATGTGAGCCCAAATAAGGGTTATTCCTCAGGCCTAACTTGTGCCAAACTAATAAAAATGTATTTCTCTCTAAATTGGGACACTTACTTTGATCAATAATTGTACTTTTATTACATTTTTTTCAATTAATGATGAATGATTAGAGGAGGTCTTACCTGGCTTTGGCCATAATTATTTTAATATTAATTTAAAGAATAATTTCCAGATAAATTCAAAAGATAACATAGACTTCTCAAAAATTAATTTAGTCTCCATTAACCAAGATGCATTAAATATGATTTTTTACCATCTAATGATCTGAAGTGTACTATGACAAGATAAAGGGCTTTTTTAATCATATCAGTCCAAATTTTAATATATACTTAGACACAGATGACTAATGGAACAAACTGAAACTCCTCGTTAGGGAAAAACAGAGCTGACTAGAATTTGACAGCAAAATCACAAGAATAAATACTCATATATAAAATATCTTAGATAAGCTTTACAAATATGCTTTCTGGATTTATAATTCTAGGAATATGGTGTAGATGTACTTTTCCTACTCCTCCCACTAAATTCAACTAAAACCCCTAATATTGTATTTAGATAAACATAATAAGTCTCTAAAAGAATGAAAGAAGATGACAGGTCTGCTAGGGATCTCGGGACCTAAAGAATGGCACGCTGGTGGGTCCATTGCATTTTCTTTTTGATTCATATACCCCGGAGTTGAAGCTGAATAAGCCAGCTTCAGAAATGCTAAAGAATGCAGATAAAAATATATATATATCACAGGATGGATTCTACCTGCAGCCTCGCGCAAAACTAATTTATATGATTTAGATGATGAAAACATGGACTTTTAAGCTGACAAAATTTAGATAACATTTGGGCTTGAGTTGATTCTGTAATGGGTTGAGACTTTGAATACCTTGGTATAAGGTGAATGTGTTTTGCCTATGGGGTGGACATGTATCTTTGGTGGCCAGGGGGTAGACTATGTAGACAGAATAATTGCCCCCAAAGAACTTTAGTTCTAATGATGCCTGTGACCTGTTATTATCTTACCTTATGTGGCAAAGGGGTCTTTGCAGAGGTAATTAAATTAAGAACTTTCAATTGAAGAGATTATTCTGGGGATTTTTTTGTTTGTTTGGTTTTTGGTTTGTTTGTTTTGTTTTTGGTGAGCCTAAGATACTCACCATGATCCTTATGAGGGAAAGAGGGCAGTGGAAAAATCAGTCAGAGCAAGAGATGTAATAATGGAACCAGCAATCACAGTGGTAAGATTGCTGACTGAGGGCCACAAGCCAAGGAATCTGGAAGGAAAAGGCAAGGAAATGGATTGTCCTCCAAAGTCTTCAGAAGGAGCTCAATCCTGCAGACATCTTAATCATGGCCCACTAAGACTCATTTTGGATTTCTGACATCCAGAACTATAAGAAAATAAATTTATGTTTTTCTAAGCCACAAGGTGTGTGGGTATTTATTTAGTAGCAATAGGAAATTAATATCTATTTGAAGCAAAAATTGATATAACTGAAAGGAGAAATAAAACAGAATTGTAGTTGGAGACTTCACCATTTCTCTCAACAATTGATAGAATGACTAGAGGGAAAATCATCAAGGATATAGAAGAGCTGAATAGTACCAGAAAAAAAAAAAACCAGAATCTGATTGACATTTGTAATACTTTTTTTAAAAGAATTTTATTTTAAGATTTTATTTATTATTTATTCTCAGAGAGAGGAGAAGGGAGGGAGAAAGAGCAATGTATGGTTGCCTCTCACATGGCCCTCACGGGGACCCGGCCCGCAACCCAGGCATGTGCCCCGACTGGGAATCGAACCGGGACCCTCTGGTTCCCAGCCCGTGCTCCATCCACTGAGCTACAGCAGCCGGGCGACATTTATAAAACTTTGAATACAACAACAGCAATATATACATTGTTTTGAAGTCCCCATGGAACATATATCTATTATATGCTGGGCCAAAAAACAAATATCAACAAATTTAAAATTAAAATCATGTGGTTCTCTGACCATAGTGCAATCAAACTTGAAATCAACAACAGAAAGATAACAAGGAAGTTTCCAAATACTTGGAAACTAAGTAACACACTTCTAAATTATCCATAGGTCAAAGTATCAAGGGTAATAAAAATGCATTAACTGAAAAGGAAAACACAGTACACTAAAAGTTGTGGACCACAGCTAGAGCAATGCTTAGAGGGAATTTTATAGCACTAAATGTATACATCAGAAAAGAGGAAAAATCCCAAATCAATAATCTAAACTAGAATTTAGGAAAAGAAGACTATACCCCATAACAACAAAGAGGGGAAAAAAAGAAGAAAATAATAAAGAGAAGTGAACAATGAAATTGAAAACAGAAAAACAATCCAGAAAGTCAATGAAGCAAAAAGCTAGTTTTTTGAGTAGATGAATAAAATTGACGAACTTCTAAGAAGACTAAGAAAGAAAGAAGATAGAGATGACATAAATTACCAATATCAGGGCCTGTCACTCCATGTACTATAGACATCAAAAGGACAACGAGTGAATACTGCAAATAAGTGTACACACATAAATCTGACAAATTAAACAAAGTAGACATTTTCCTCAAAACACGCAAATTACCACAACTCATCCAATATGAAATATATAGTTTGAATAGCCCTATAACTAACAAGGGAACTGTATTTGTAATCAAACAACTTGTCACAAAGAAAATCCGTGACCAGATTACTTCAATGGAGAATTCTACCTACCATTCGAAAAACAAGTAACAGCAATGCTGTACAATTTTATTCAGAATGGAAACAGAAGAGGATGGAACACTTTCCAGTTCATTTAATGAAGTTAGTATTACCCTGACACAAAAACAAGAAAAAGACAGTATAAAAGAAGAAAAATACAGACCAATATATTTCATGAATATATACACAAAAATCCTTAACTAAGTATTATTAAATAGAATTTAAAGTGTAGGAAGAGGATTTTACCCTACAACCAAGTGGAGCTTATTTCAGGAACTCTCAGGCTGGTTTAATTTAAAAAATTATTCCATGTTGATGGAAAATGATTTGGCTTTGTGTGGTGGTCACATAATGCAATATACAGATCATGTATCATAGAATTGTGCACTTGAAACCTGTATAGTCTTATTAACCAATGTCACCCCAATACGTTGTTTTAAAATTAATCAATGTAATTCAGGATAAATAAGAGAAATTGCATGATTATATAAATCAGTGCAGAAATAGAATTTGACAAAAGTCAACACTACGATAAAAAAAAAACTCTGAGAAAACTACAAATAGAGAACTTCCTCAACTTAGTAAAGAGTACTCAGTACCTATAACTAACATTCTTTCTGGCAAAATGCTAAATGCTTTCCCCATAAGATTAGGAAAAAGGCAAGAACTTTGTTATTCTCACCACTCTCATTCAACAAAGGGATGGAAGTTCTGGCCAGTCAAGCAAGGCAAGAAATGGAAATAAAAGCATACACATATGAAATGAAAAATAAAATAGTCATGAGACACATAATGTTTTGGTTAACAACAGACTACGTATATGAGGTGTTCCCATAAAATTGTAATGAAGCTGAAATATTCCTGTCCCCTAGTGATGTCATAACAAAGCATAATACATTACCAAATGCCATCATGTTTCAGTTGTCTACAGAATTCAGTACGGCAATATGCTGTACAGGTTTCGGGCCTAGAAGCTGACGGTGAACAGTATTTGTTACTCCAAAATATCTCTGTTAGCATAAGGGTTATTTTAGGTTGATTAATCTTAAGAAACAGCAGACATGGGAGAAACTCTGAAAACCAAGTAGAAGTTGTCCTTTTTAAAACAAGAAAATACAGATGGCAAATAAGTACGTGAAAAGATGCTCAACAACTTTAGCCATTAGGGGAATGTAAATGAAAACCACGATGATATATCACCTATTAGAATGGCTAAAATAAAAAAGTCGCAGTATCAAATGTTGGCAAAGATGTGGAGAAATTCATACATTGATGTTGGGTGTGTGAAATGCTATAGGCACCCTAGAAAAATTTAGAATTTTCTGAACTTTATTTTATTTTATTTTTTTATTAAATACTTTTGAATTTTATTGTTGTTCAAGTACAGTTTTCTGCCTTTTCCCCCCACCCCAGCCATCCCCACCTCCTTCCCCTGATTCCACCCCTCTTTGTTTTTGTCCATGTGTCCTTTATAGTTGTTCCTGTAAACCCTTCACCCCTTTCCCCCCATTATCCCTATCCTCCCTCCTCTCTGATCACTGTCATTTTGTTCTCAATTTCCATGTCTCTGGTTCTATTTTGCTCACTTCTTTGTTTTGTTGATTAGGTTCCAGTTAAAGGTGAGATCAGGTTCCAGTTAAAGGTGAGATCATATGGTATTTGTCTTTCACCTCCTGGCTTATTTTACTTAGCATAATTGACCTTTTAATTTTGCTGTAGCTGTGGATATGCATGGAGTTGTGGGAAATAGTACAGTGAGATCCCATGTAATTTTTACCCTGTTCAGGAATTTTTATTAGCCAAAAAGAAGATATAAGGCAACATCTACCATTGGGTTGACATTTCTTCTGTTCTTGGTAGAAGAAAATAAAACACCTATCAAAAACAGCATAAATAGAATGCACATTCTATTATCACTGGCTTGAGAGTTTTAAAGATACCAGTTAACTCAAGTTGGTTGATATTTTTGAAGTTTTGTGCTTGGGGTGCATTCAAATTTGGGACTGATCATTTCTGATGGGTTTATTCCTTCATTACCAGCTCATCTTCCTCTTTATGCCTGATGACATTTGTTTGTTCTGATCCTACAAATGCAATGTTGGTTTGATATTTGGAAATAAATCAATATAAGCACCTAATTGCCAAATAAAGGAGAAAACTCATATAGTCATCAGATAAAAGATGCAAAAAAAATCTATTTGATAAAATTCAAGACATTTGTGATTTTTTTAAAAAAGAAACACTCTGCAAACAAGGAATAGAATGAAGTTTCCTTAACCTGATAAAGGGCATAGATGAAAAGCCCACAGCTATCTTAATACTTAATGGTGAAAGATTAAACATTTTCTTCCTAGGATAGGGAGGAAGGCATGGATATCTGCTTTCACCATTTCTATTTAACATTATACTAGAAATCTTAATCATCATAATGAGGCAATGAAAAGATAAAAAAAGGCATAATGATTAGAAACAAAGAAGGAGAATTGTTACTACTTACAAATGATAGGATTGTATACATAGAAAACACTATACGAAAATAGGATTTTCAGAGGAAAATCCTAGAACACTTTAATTTATTAAAAACAAGATATAAACTCATTATATATAACCATTGTATTTCTATGTACTTTAAACAAACATTTGCAAATATTTAATTTTTTTAATCCACAAGATCACAGAAAATAAAATACCTAGATATGTTTAATGAAAGATGCACTTTTCTAATTTTGAGAGATATGAAAGGACATCTAAATAAATGGAGCAAAAGTAACATACTCATAGATTCGAAGACCAGTATTTTTGAAGTGCCCATTCCCTCTAAATTTATCTGTAGATGCAACACATTCTCAATCAAAATTTATCTTCTAGGTATCTGCACATACAAACAAAATGAAAATTATGTACACAGAATGACTTCTACAAGAATGTTCATAGCAGCCTTTCCGTACTAGCCGAAATATGGAAGAACCCAAGTGTGTATCTACATGAGAATGGATAAGTACCTCACAGTATTGTATATTCTTATAGTGGTATATTAATTCAGTGTTTTAAAAGGAGAAAATTACTGAAAGACAAAACAAACATTAAGCTGAATAAAATGAAAACAGTACAAACTCTATAGTTTCACTTCCATGAAGTACAAGAGCAGGCAAAACTAAGCTATGATGATTTGAATCAAAAGTGGTTATCTCTAAAGGGACAGAAGAAGACTTTCTGGGGTAATAGAAACATTCTGTTTTGTTTTGAGTGGTCATTACATGGGTGTATGCAATTGCCAAAACTCATCATACTGAATACTTAAGATCCCTGTGCTTTAGTTCATGTAAATTATACCTCAGTAAATTAGTGTTGCCCAGGCTATTATTACTGACTAATGTATTGGTCTCATGAATTTTCAGAAAAGTATTCCAGGAAGTTTAAAAACTCACTGACATTATCTATATAAGTCATAGAGAGAGTAAATCAATGTTTTCAAAAAACACCCAAAACTATTCTTTTGGACACTGGACATTGGCAAAGAAAAGTTCACAGAAGCAAGTGCCTGCTGATAAACACTGTACGAAGGCTGTGTTTCCCCCAGGCTTGTTCTAGCTGTCTTGAGGCTTCATGGTTAGAGTTCAAAATATCTGACAGGAATGTCCTTGACACAGTTATGATGATCTCCATCATTACTTCAGCCAGAGTACTGTTTTCGTGCCCTTTTTCTATCTCTTTACATTATGCTGTTAGCTTTAAGCCTCAGAGCAGAAGTATAGTAAAGTGGATGACTGATTGGAATATTGAAAACAACCAAAGAGCATATTCACAAACTATTGCAATAAAATAGCACCTATGTTAAAACACATCCTGTTTTAACATATGTAGAAGCGGTGCTGTCTAGAATTCACCATGGGGATGTATCAGTTAGTTCACTATTGCCATAGCGCTGTTGCGTAACACACCACTCCAAAACTCAGTGTTTTAAAACAGTACTTATTTCTTCTCACAAATCTGTTTTGCTGATTCATGCACCTGCAGGACAGGAACTGCAAAGTCAGATGGCAGAGAGTTTGGATCCAAGCAGAATGAGGCACTTGAGTCAGTGATGTAATTCATCATGCGAGGATCTTGAGTTTTGAATAAAAATTTTAGGAAGCCTGTTGGTAAAGTATGGATGTAAGAGCTTATTGCCCCACTGAATCATCTGGATGATATATCAAAGTAAACCAAGAGCCTTGGGACATTATTACATAGAATACAAAGTTTTGCCTAGGCAATAAATTCTTTTAACTGCTTCACTATTTTATTTTTCTACAGCTATATAGATCAATTTGGGGATAATTGACAATATTGATTTTTTCTACCCATGAGCAGACTATATCTCTCAATATATAGTAAGATTGCCATTGCCTTTTATTTTTAATTTATGAGTTCATTGGAAAACCAATTATATAGAACCCCTCCCCATCTCAAGGAAGGAGCATTTTGATTATTTAGAGTTGTAAATAATTCTACTTTTTAATTTATTCCCAAGGTGGGACATGCAGTCCCTTAGGCTATAAGCTGTCTTGATTCAGTTGCTTTGGTTTGAGTGCAATGCAAAATGTGAAAACTAAGTCTAAACTTCACTCTCATTGCTTACGCCTACCTCACCTCAAATATTGACTGACAGCATTCAGGGTGATAGGTAAGTGCCTGAAAGGTCAGAGTGAGAAGGCAACTGAAGTAGTGTGATGGTTTTTGATCTTACACCTGATCAGTTTCAGAACTTAGTCATCATTAAAAATTCCTTATCAGTACACAGTGCTGCATGCACCAAAATTTATACACACAATCTCTGTTCCTCCCTGGGGAGGTGAATTCCCCTCCCCACTTCCCTGTTTCCCTGCCAACCCAGATAGGATTGTAAAGATCTAGACTTAAATTGAATTTTTTTAAAGCTTCAAGCTTTCGAATTTTCATAATAAGATCTGAAATTAACATGCAGCTCAGCCGACTTCTGAAAGCTGTCAGTATAGCTGAGGGTCAAGTTATCTCTCTCTCTCTCTCTCGATGACTATCTGGGTCTCTTTGGGCATTAGAAGTGGCAGCGATGTTCCTTAGCTTCCCAAATTTGTATTTTTACCCAGATGAGTGAAGGCATGTAATTGTAATGACTAGGGATTCCAGCCTTTGCAAGTGTTCCTTCTTAACCTAGCCTAAGGTTGAGATAATGGGTCTATGCCACATCATAAGGCACAGAAAGAGGAGGGAGAAGACCACAGGAAGTGATAATCCGGCATGGTGCCACCTGAGATTTCCCACTCCAACAACAGAGGATTTGAATCCCTTATAAGGCTTCCACAGCACGTTGACTGCCACTGACCATCTCAATGAGAGCTTAACCTGGAACTGTTCCTCCGAAGTGGTGCCAAGAAAGAGAGAGATCAGGTGATTCAGTTACCCCGGGACATGGAACTATTCCAGGAAGCAAGGGAGTCTCTACAATTCATAGGGAAGCATATTGCAGCTACTTTCCATAACAGCATATGGAGACTCCGTAGGCTAGGAGCTTCCTTTATCTGAACTGTCTTGGAAACTGTGACTCACCAGAAATGTTGATGACAAAAGCCACTCAAAAACAAGTGAAGCAGATACAAATCACACCTCTTAAATTATTACTTTGGAGAACGGTTCACTGGCAGGACTATCCCCAGAATTTCTTTTGGGCAAGGACCATCCCTGGGAGCATAAAATGGCTTTGATCTTAGGAAACTCAAGGTTTGTGGTCTTCTCTGAAATCATAACGTGTTAATATCTTCCCTCTTGCATAAGGAGACTTCATTTTATATTAACCTATCAATAAATTTCAAAAAAAGAACAAATAACAATTTTCACCAAAACAACAAAAAGCAACCTAGAATCAGAAGTACCTAAAACCTTTTTTTGTGGACCAACCAGTTATGGTAACCTTGAATCCTAACCCACGTTTTAGATTTCAGTTTAGTCTCAGACAGAGGGTTATACAAAGATGGACATGTCATGGACCGAAATGGACTTGTCTTTGTCTATTTCTTTTAGTTGTTAAGCCTTTCATTGAAGTGCACATGTGACAGTAGACAGAGTATATCAGCTGCATAGTGATCCTGTACTGAATGTGAGTAGAGTAGAAGATCGTTGTAGTAAGAGGAATTCACTTTATAAATGTGGATGTCACTATGGCAAATTTAATTGGCATTGACAGATTTTTTGAATTTGGTGTGTTGCCTGACCTGTAACAGAATGCGTTGGGGAATATGATTTTATAACACAAGAATATTTTTCCCTTCTTAAGAGTTCCATTGACATTCTTACATAACACTTGTATTTATTTCCATGGGAGCTAATGTGTGTTCTCGATCTGTACCACAGTACACTTCTTGTTTTCCATGTTACATAGCTTACAACCATAGCCAGCATAGTAACTGTGCTATTCTATCTGCTAAGATTATGGGTAAAGATGAAAAGCCATTCTCCCAAAAATAAAATCTCAACATTCAGTTTTGTTCAAATTTTACACTTGGGACTGGGGCACATGTTGAACCTCTTGGCATCTCTCAGTCTGTTCTGAAAACATGCGTAACCCAGACTTCACAGAAAGCTGTTATTTTTCTCATCTTTTAACCTTTTTTTACAATATTCTGGGTGCCATTTTCATAGCATATCAGAAACAACATATCTGAGTGTCAGTGTGTTATTTTTATACTTTCTGGATTTCTGACATAAGGTACCAAGCCAAACAGTATGTATACGGGTAACAGTAACCAACATATGGCTATCTATCTGAAAGTAAGTTTGAGTTCCGTTCCAAAAGTGAATCAGCAACAACTGCAATAGAAGGGCACATTCACCTTTTCCTCATTTCTAAACCTCATGTAATGGTTTCCATGTCTTGGATATGGACTAACCAAGACTGAGGTATAGAAAAACGAGGGCTTAAAATAGGGGCAACAGGGGTTGGAGCGAGAAGAGTAAGATAAGATGGGGATTATGAAGCTGAAATGAAAAGGGAGATTCATGAGCACTGACGTAAAGAAATGAGGACTGGTCATCAGGTGTAGTTTTCTCTTTATTTTTACCACCTGGTCTTTTCCTTCAGCCATCAGTGCTTCTCCTTTTACCACCATAGGGTCCTGTTGGCACATACCAGACTTACCAAATTTATGTGCTGGTTCACAGCCCTTGGGGATACCAATACTGTAGTGAGAGCCATGAAAGGGAGAAGGGGGAGGAAAAAGGAAACTCCTAGCTAACACGGAAATAGGTACTTTGTTGACACATACCTGGTAAGCAAATTAACTATGTATAGGGAATTGGCTCTTAGGCACTTTGCTCTCAAACATCCTATTTTCTTGTTAAAATTAAAAACCTTCACAAAAACCTTTTCTATAATGTTTTTGTCCAAATGAATTGAATTTGTAATTCTCTAAGCTGTCAAGAAATACATTTTGGAAGTCACTTGCATTTCTGTAAAGTGCAGCTGATACATGAAAATAAAACTAGATCACAGTTCTCATTCTTTTCTTTCATGTGAATTCTAAACATCTAGAGTTGGTCATTTTTATTTGGTGGGTAAAAATGACTAATTCACTCTTAAAACCACTATATTTAGTTTTCTTGAATGGTCAACCCTTAAAACAATGCATGGTGTAACAACCAATGCCAAATACCTTGGTGGCATATAATAATAAGCATTTCTTTCATCTATGTCTAAGGGTAGGCTGCAGGTTGGCTGATCTAAGCCTGACTGACTAAGCTTGAGTGTTGTGATTTTGCTGGGGCAGCTCTTCTCTGTATGTCTTTCACCCTCTTCCTGGGCTCAATAGGCTAACCTGGGCATGTTTTCTGATGATAATGTCATAAGTGCAAGAGAGTAAGCCCAATTATAAAAGAGATTGTCTAGAACTTGCACACATCAATTTTGCTATCATTCCATTGGCCAAAGCAAGTCTTATAGTCTAATGTAAAATCAAGGGATTGGGGAGTTGTTTTTAACAGGGAGTTTTACAAAGCCACATTGAAAATGGCCTGGAATCAAACAGGAAAGAATTGGGGCCATTAATATAATCTTGCATATCTTATAAACTCAAACGTGACATGTTTTCTCCATTTCTCTTTTCAGATGTATATGCATACATATGTATATGTAAATGTAATACACATATGCACACAATATTGGTAATTAAAAATAGTATTTTCTACTAAACGTACAACTTTGAGGGGAAACCAATGGTAAGGGAGGAAACCAGTTGATAAGACAAACTAGCCAGATAACCTGAATTAATTTTTCAGTAGTTTCTTTGGATATATCCATCACATAGATAGTTCTCATTTCTTTTTATCAAAAAAAATCCATGATATGAATTTCAGTTATTGTAGGGATGGCACTGGAAAATTGCCTTGAATAAATCAGCAGCATAGAGGGAAAAAGCCCACGCACTCAGTGGGTATATATTTCTCAGATTCCTATGTATTGCAAAGAGATAGATAAGAAAATGCCTCTAAGGAAATCTCTGCCCAGCCTTGCTCAGTTACCTGAGTCACTGTTTAACACTGCCAGTGTGACACTTGCAATTTTTTAGAGCTCAGATAAATCACCAAGCCTCACAGAGCTATGAGTATCATACCGTGTTCTGCAACGCTGCCAGATCTCACTGCCCTCCCCAGCCCTACCACAGGAGGCTGAAGTTACTCATCAAATTATTTTCTCTCCTTTAGCCCTGACTGCCAGCCATTGCTCATGTTAGCTCTCAGAGCATCCCCTATCTATTCCAGCCCCCTTTTCTTGCTATGGTCCTCGTTATCATTTCTTTTTTTTAATTATTTTATTGTTGTTCAATTACAGTTGTCTGCATTTTCCCCCCTCCCCTCTCCCCCACCCCATCCAAACCCACCTCCCTCCTTTGCTTCCACCCTCCCCCTTGGTTTTGTCTATGTGTCCTTTACAGTAGTTCCTGAAAA
>PVJI01022808.1:0-24650 GCA_004026765.1 Micronycteris hirsuta
TCCCTATTATACGGATATTATTACTTTTCATGTTGTCCTGCATTTCCCTTAATCGCTCTTCATTGTTTCTGAGTCTCTTTTCCTTTTCTTGGTCCTTCTAGGAGTTTTCTTCTACCTTGTACTCTAGCTCGTTGATTCGATCCTCTGCTTCATCCAGCGTGCTTGTAATTACTTCCAATGTGTTTTTTATTTCCGAGATTTTATTGTTCATTTCTTCATGCTTTTTGTTTATAGTTTTTCTTTCATTTTTCATGCTGTTGGAGTTCTCACTTAGTTCCTTGTAGTTGTCTGTGATTTCCTTGAGCATCTTTATAACCATTATTTTGAATTCTATATCTGATAGTTTGGTTATCTCCATTTCATTTAGCTCTTTAGTGGGGAGTCTTCCATTCCTTTTGATTACGTGTTCTTTTTTGTCTCCCCATTTTAGATGACTCTTTTTGTTTGTTTCTGCGCTTCCTGATGTTTCACTTTGCTAGCTGTCTTTGTAGGGTGAACTTCTGTATTAGGAATTATATGAAGTTCAGTGGTGTGGTCTCTTTGATCTCCTTATCTGGATGCTCTACGTTTGCCTTTTCTTCTGTTTGTGTGGGCTCTCTTGTTGTACTTGGGTTTTTACCTTTTGGTGGTTCTTTTGTTGGTTGTTTTTCTCCTCCAGCAGGTATACTGATGTTCACAGCTGCCACCTGTTCTTGTTTGTTATCAATGGCAGGGGTTAGGCAAAATGGATTAGAACAATGGGAGGATATTTTATGGGAGTTCAAATACCAGCAGGCAGAGAAGAGATAGGAGATTCTTAGGGTAAGTATAGCGTAAACTGTGACATTTCACCCAACTAGTCACTTTTTATAAAAGGTGAAAGAGACAAAAAACAAGGGAGAGAATGGGGACAGGGCAGGGAGGTGGGATTGGAGGGGGTATGGGGAGGGGAGGGGTGAGGGTGCAGACAGCTGTATTTGAACAACAATAAAGTAATTTAAAAAAAGGTGAAAGAGAGATAATAATCTTATTAGAGGGGTGGAGGACCGTGAGTTGAATGTAGAAAACAGAGCGCTTTGCAAGTTTAGATGATGAGATATAGTGAGAATAAAGCATAGAAAGTAGGCGTAGTATGAGAGAAAATAGAGTGAAACCACAATAATAATAATGCTTGGGATTGAAGTGAAGCGGACTGATATCATGGAGGGTTGCTGTGTAGTATGTACAATTGTATGGAAGAACAATTATTTAAAATAGTACTGGAAAAACAATATCATGACAAGAAATATATGATATGGATAACCAGAATAGAGAGTACCCAAACAAGAGTTGTGTGTTATTGGAACATGGGTGAAGTGAAAGAAGGAAAATTAAACTATAATAAAGGAAATAAAAAATAAGGAAAACCAGTCAAAGAATGCAATTATACAAATAAATAAAACAGGGAAAACTAAACATAAGAGAAATAAAATAATACCGATAAAATAAAAATGGTAAAAATAATGAAAAGATAATAATACACATAAACAATAAAATGCCAGCTCTATGGGATAGAAAAGTGACATTTGTCTAAGTTTCTCAGTTTTGGGGGGGTTATCTTTGTGCTACCCCTTTCAATCTGTCTCTGGATCCTTCATAATTCCATGTCTTATTATCTCACTTGGGGGGAGAGGAAAGAGAGCGGATCCAAAAATAAAAAATCATAATTAGCCTCCTGCTGACTTTACACTTGTTCAGCGAGTTCTGTTGGTCTTCCTAGATGCCATAGGAAAAGGGGAGCTGGGCTTTGCTTTTCTCCCTTCCTATAATTTTGAGGGGATGGGGATCAGCTCTGGATTGCAATTTCCTGGCCTCCTCTGGCCCAGGTCCTTGGTGAGCCACCAACCTCAAATCAGCCACTCAGTCACTGGGTGCATAGCATGAGTGAATCACGGGTGAAGCCCGGGGAAAGCCGGGCGGGCGTGCTTCTGCTCAGGTATTCAGTCACTGGGCACACAGTGCAAGACAAGTGAGGCACTCACGTCTGCTCAGCTATTCAGTTACTAGGCACACAGTGCAAGACAAGCGGGGTGTGAGGTTCTGCCCAGCCACTCAGTCTCTGGGTGCGTGCAGCTGAAATTTCACTCATGGTGCACCAGCTGCTGCTGAGAGTTCCTTACAAAGTAGCTGCCCATTGTTCTTAACACCCGGCTTTTCACACAGCCCAACTTTACAGCCAGTCTGGAGACTATCTGAGTCAGCGTCCAACATGGCCCAACTCCTCCCTTCTCTAGGTGTCGCCTGGTACCTCAATATCTCTGGTGTTGGCATCCACAGCCCCAGTGGATTTGTACCGCCTCTGTGTATCTCCCACTTCGTCCCTATTCCCCCCAGCAATTTCCAGCATCCAGGTTCCTCCTGGTGCTGGGCTTCCCTCCCTGCTCTGGTAGGGGAGAGAGCTAGTGCTCTAACTCTCCTCCCTGTATCCTATGGCAGACACCAGGCCAGGGGCCACAGCAGCCTTGGTCCTAGCACAGATCCCAGGGACTTTACCATCCCAGCACAATCTCTTCTCCATCTGTTTTTCAATGTCTTTTCTAATTTTTTGCCTCCAAACTTCATATAAGCTGGGATTCCATTGGCTGTTTACTCTGTTCCTCAGAAGATCAGCTAGGTTATATATAAATAAATGTTAATAAATAGGTTATTTATGCTGAAAAATGCTTATTTAACTTCATAGGTTATATAATGATTTTACTATTATTTTTATTACTACAGATGTTCCCCATTCCCCGCCCCTTTGCTCATGTTTGCCCACCCTCCACCCCCTCCCTCTTGCCATCCCCACACTATTGTACTGTCCATGGGCTATGTTTATGTGTTCTTTGTTTGTGTGCAGTATGTTTTGTTTTTTGTGTTATATTTGCATATCTTGTCTTCATGTCTTTCTGATGATTTTAGAATAGATTCATTAAGCAAGCACTTATTGAACTCTAACTTTGGAAACATGATTATGGCCAATAGAGAAGACATGGTTGTTGTCTTTGGGTTCATAAAACAGTTGAATGTATTCAGTTATATGTGTAACAATTAGAAAAGAGTTATAACAATATTTAAAATTGTACACTTTTGTAAAATATACAATAAGTGATAATGGAACTGTGGCATAAGGCTTAATCTTCTTATGGATTAAGTTAGTTTGAAAAAGCTTTCTGTAAAGTTAGGTATTCCTGATTCTTGAGGTAAACAATCAGTATAAGATCAAGTTTTGATTTGGAAGGAGGGACAGTTGTAGAATTTCAGGAGAGAAATCTCATGGATACAGTTTAGAATGACAGTGCATGTTAAGGGAAGATAATAACTAAGGTTTGCTCTGTGTTTTCTCAAACACACTTAGAGGCTGAGAGGAGAGAACTGGTGGGAGAGTTCAGTGTTAGAATGCAGGAGAAGGAGGAGGGCCTTCATTTGAGGATGGCTAAGCAAGGTCAGGATAGAGAGGTGTTAGCAATGGCAGAGAGGAGTAACCTGACTTTTGCTAAGGTGAAGGTGAGTATAGATATCTGGGGACACTACTGTCTTAAGTTTAAATCTTAAAAAAGTAAGGCAGTATCATCAAGGAAGACAAGCTTGATGAGCACAGGAAAGGTCTTCAGTAGTGCAAAGTGCTTTAGAAATCAACATGGAGAATAATTCACAGTTTAGAATTAAGACTGTGTGGAACATAACAAATCTGACAAATCTGTAGGTTGTTCATATTATCTACAAGACAGATAAGAACTCTCATTTAGTAGTTTGCAAAGTTAAGCCATCAAGTTAACTTGATGGAATTTCAAATTTGTTGCAGAAGCCTCTGGACTTTCAGATAAACACCAAGCCCATCTTTGTGTGCTTGCTTCCAACTGTGATAAGCCCATGTATGTCAAGTTGGTGGAGGCCCTTTGTGCTGAACATAAAACAACCTAATTAAGGTTGATGGCAATAAGAAACTAGGGGAATGGGTAGGCTTCTGCAAGATTGACAGAGAGGGAAAACCCTGTAATGTGGTTGGTTACAGTTGTGTGGTGGTTAAGAACTATGGCAAAGAGTGTCAGGCAAAGGATGTCATCGAGGAGTACTTCAAATGCAAAAAATGAACAAATAAACTTGGTTTTTATTTCTCAAAAAAAAAGACTGTGTGGTATGCAGCTGAATTAGTTGCTTTTGGAATAGATGAGCTTATCATGTTTCCTGAAAAAAATTGTATATACTGTATTACATGCCAAAGAACCTAAGTGGTTGGTTGGGATATTTCAGAATTGGAGTTATAAGGACATTCTGCATAAAGTTTAAAATTTTTATTTAGATTATTTGTAATGTAAACTGAATGATTTGCATATTTGTCATCAGAAACATAAAGGTGGGCAAAATCCAGAACCTTATAGACAATGTAAGAGATTATGTTAGGGACACTTTTCACAAATACAAGTAATTGAGAACTTATAGCATATTGATTTTTTGGGAGGCAGTATTTGTTTAACTTTCAAGGCACACAGTGAAACTTTGCAAAAGGGCATATAATTCTCCAAGGCCATCCCAGTAACCCATTCTAAGTGATGCTTAAACTTTGTGATGTTCAGGCTCATTCTGCAGAGATAGTTTATCATCATGACCTAGAAGAGGAGATCTTTTAGTTTTCTCTTTTTCTCTACATGTTGGGTATATTTGGATACTTCTTGAAGCATTGTAATAGACTCAATCAATTCTTGAAAAATTTCAGAAAGTTTTGTCTGCTTTCATTTTATAGAAGAAAATACACTCCAAGGAACCCTTCTAGGTAATTAAAGAAAACTGTATAAGGCAATTTTACCTTAAACAAGTTTACTCAGTCTGCTAAAGGTCAGTCTTTATCTTTTAATCTTTATATTTCTCCTGTTTTAAATAAAATATAAAGTGATAGCATTCTACTTACAGAATACCAGTCAATGGACTGTAATGGATAATTAAACAGTGGATATTTTCTAATGTATTTCTGATGTTGAATTTTTTAAAGAAAAGTGTTTTTTCCTAAAAAAATAAGGAAAATTAAATAAGGAAGCAATTTCTTTCCTGTTTGCAGAAATTGTTATTTCTGTGTACTCTTTTATAATTTGTGACAAAGATTGTTGTCACTTTAAATTAATTGCTTCAGTCTCTTTCAGTAGAATATTATGTATAACGTTAAGGATTCAAAGTAATAAGAGAGAGAAATAAAGTAACTGTGACATAATTTTTTATTTGAACTCTATGAAGACCAGCTAATTCTGGAACATTTGTGAATTTGGATTTCACTAAAAAGTGGCTCTGTTCAATGATTATACCCCTAAAAGGCTCTATAATGTGAAGCCTAGAAATTTTCCCCACTTAAAAAAGTAATTACAATATGAAAATCCTTAATACTTTGAGATAATTGGTTGGGGATGTCTGTGTCAGCAGGGAATCAATTACTTTTGAAGATATTTATAAAATAAAAATAGTTAATTGAACATAGATAATTGTCTCCTTAAACTAGTTTAATAAATTTGTAAGAATGGATTTGTGTCATATCTATTTTATGTATATGGACAAGGTTGTAAAATTGCTGCTTTTAAGGAATTTATGATTTCATAATGGTATAAAATAAGTACTCACTTATCTATTATATAGGCTAAATAGGTGATTCACAATCAGGAAAGACTTGCCCCCAAGGGATGATATTTGGTATTATCTGGAGACACTTTTGATTGCTACAGCTTGGGGTTGCTCCTGACATTTAGTGGGTAGAGGCCAAGGATGCTGCTAAGCCTCCTATAGTGCACAGGACTGCCTCGTACCACAAAGATTTTTCTGGTCCAAAATATCAATGATGCCAAGAGTGTGAAACGCTGTGCTAGAGTAAGATAAATGTCATAAGTGAAAACAAAGTGCAATGCAAGTTCAAAGAGGAAGAGATGTCTGATTGTGTTGGTAGAACAGCAGAGAGGGCTTCATAAAAGGTGACGGAGGATGGGACTTGAAGGAGAATCAGATTTTATAGTTACTGTTAAAGGGAGAAAACTAAATGAATTTTCACATCCCAGAGTCTCTTCAAACTCAAAATACCAAACAAAAAAATTCTTGTTATTGAGCCTAGGCTCCCTGGTCATCCAAACCAGAAACTTTGAAATGATTCTGGACTCTTCCCCTTTCTTACTCTTTATATCGAGTTCTAGGAACTAAGGCCTGTTGGTCATAGCTCTTTGAATAGCTTTCAGATCTGTTTCCTTCTTGTCTATTCTCACTGCCATTGTTCAGGTCTTTCTCTCTTCACCTTTAACTGTACCCATCAACAGTTATCCTGCATGATCTCTGCCTCACTCATGCTTCAAGTCTAGTTAGTCCTTCACATTGTAGCCAGAGTACTCTTTATGATATGCAAATCTGATTGTCACTTGTATAGCTACTAAAACACCTGCAGTCAGTGAGCCAGTTTCTTAACAATACACTGCTTATTCCTTGTTTTCAACATTTAAAAAATGTGAAAACAAGCTAATACATACTCTTACGTTTTATATAACTGGTAATTTTTATTTTATTTTTTAAATTTTATTTTTCAATTACAATTTCATTTAATATTATTTTGTATTAGTTTCAGGTGTACAGGATAGTGGTTAGACAATCTTATACTTTACAAAGTGATCCCCCTGATATTCCCAGTACCCATCTGGCACCACATACAGTTATTTTAGTATCGTTGACTATATTTCCTATGCTCTACTTAATATCCCCATGACTATTCTGTAATTACCAATCTATACATCTCAATCCCTTCACCTTTTTTCACCCAGTCCCCCAAGTCCCCTCTCTTCTGGCAACCATTGGTCTGTTTCATTTTTAATTGTTTACTTATTTTCTTTAGGTTCCACATATAAATGAAATCGTATGGTATTTGTCTTACTCTGACTGACTTTTTCACTTAGCGTAATACACTCTAGGTCCATACCTGCTGTTGCAAATGGTAAGATTGCATTCAGTCTTTTTATTATTAAATGTGATGTTAGCTTTGGTTTTTTGATAGATGCCTTTTATCAAATTAAATAAATTCCCTTTTATTCCTCATTTTTAATGTTTTTGATCATAAAGGGGTGTTGGATTTTCTCACATGCTTCTTCTGTGTCTACTGAGATAATATATGGGTTTTGGTCTTTATTACATTAATACGTTATAATTATAGTGATTTTTTTTTTAATCTTTACCCGAGGATATGTCTTTTAATTTCAGAGAGAGAGGAAGGGGAGCAGAAAGAGAGAGAGAGAAAGAGAGAGAGACAGACAAACATCAATTGGTTGCCTCCTTGTACATGCCTCCACTGGGGGTCAAACCCACAACCTAAGTTATGTGCCCTGACTGGGGATCAAGCCCTCAGTCTTTTGATGTATGAGACAAGGCTCCAACCAATGGAGCCACCTGGCCAGGGCTTACATCGATTGATTTTTGGATATTATAACAATCTTGCATTCCTCGCCTACATGCTCTTCAGGTTTAGTTGCATATCGCCCCAAACTCTACATTCCAGCCTACCAACCTACATGCTGTTCCATGTGTCCATGGCCCAATTTCCTGCTCCATTTTTAATGTTCTCTCTGTTTTATACCTTGTGAATACCTATTAATCTTTTGTATCCCACATCAATCCTTTCTTTATTTTTTCCCTTTCCGCTCATCCTCCACATCTAGTGATTATTCTATACCTCTATCAGAGCAGATGTGATCCTTTGTTGCAATTAATATAGTCCCTCTATTATAGCATTCACCATCAATTTAATAATTTCTCCTGGAAAAAATAAACACTACCACAATAAGCACATACATGGACTTCAGAAATGTTAACATTAGAAGGAAATCTGCATTTTATTTATTTTTTTAAGATTGTATTTATTTATTTTTAGAGAGAGGGGAAGGGAGGGAGACAGAGAGGGAGAGAGACAGCAATGTATGGTTGCCTCTCACATGGCCCTCACTGGGGACCTGGCCTGCAACCCAGGCATGTGCCCTGACTGGGAATCGAACCGGGACCTTTAGGTTCCCAGCCTGCACTCAATCCATTGAGCTACACCAGCCAGGGCTCTGGAAATCTGCATTTTAAAATCAAAGAAATATGGTATTTATTTACACTTCTCTTCTTACCGATTTTGGTGTTCTTTGAATATAGTTACTGTGTTACCACTCTAGCACTTAGTACAAGGTATGGTGCACAGGAGGTGTTTAACAAATTTGTTAAGTTAAGCCCGGGTGCCTTTTCAGGTCCCTGTACAGTTTGTGTCTTGTCTTTTCTTCTGTGTTTCCCACAACTTCTCATGTATGTACCTTGTTCTCCAGTCAAATTGGATTCCTCATTGTCTCCCTGATTTTTGTTTTTACTGCTTTGTTATATTATTTTAAAAATGGAAAACTATTAGAAACAAAAAAGAGAAAGGATAACAGATTATTATTGCTTTATAAGGAGAGATATGATTATTAAACTTTAACTGTTGCAATTTAGCTGTGTTTTTGATTATTGTCATATTACATCATGGATATGTTTTTATTTTAGAATAATTGGCTGTTTTAAAATATTTAGGTTAAGCAATAAATTGATTATAAGTAATGTTTATGATATTAAATAATATGTTTGGCATTGAAAACATGAAATTATAAAATGCTTTGAGAAGAAATATATATATTTTTTTAAGATTTTATTTATTTATTTTAGAGAGAGGAGAAGGGAAGGAGAGAAACAGCAATGTATGGTTGCCTCTCACATGGCCCTCATGGGGACCTGGCCCGCAACCCAGGCATGTGCCCTGACGGGGAATCGAACCGGGACCCTCTGGTTCCCAGCCCGCTCTCAATCCACTGAGCTACACCAGCCAGGGCAAGAAATATATTGTTTTAAACATCATATTTATAGATGAAGTTTAGGAAAAATTGGGAGATGAACGCACATTTTGTGCTTAGGTTTAGCAGTTTTCCAAGTAGTGTATCTATGAATTGTTTAAAATTGTGTTTTTTTTCATGTTTTGGTGTAATTTTATCTTCTAAATTGGTCTGTTGTCTTCCATTTGCCATTGGCAAGGCCAAGGTCATGAATCCGCTGCTTTTGAGTTACAACGTTTCTCATCTTCAATAGGATCAGAGCTTAAAGGTCCTCACAAACAACTGCTCTATATGTTCACTGCTTCCTGTATTGTAGAAAGCCTCATCACCTCATGACTGATTTTCTCAACATTTATCCATGGGATGTTGTTGCCTTGAAAGTTTTCCCATTATAATCTTTTGTATACTCTTTTTCTAAATTGTTGTTTTGGCATTTTTGTTATACCACTGTTCCACTGAAGAAAAATATCTTATATCGTGATTTTTAGGGGCTGCCTAACAGTCTCTGGTATGGATGTGCCATTTTTAATTTAACCATTCTTCTATTTTGAGATGCTTAAGTTACTATTTAATATGAGCATATAGCCAAGTGCAGTTGCACTTAATATATTTCCTCTATTGTAACATTCACCATCAATTTAATAACTTTTCTGGACAAAAATAAATACTTCCATAATAGCTTTACATTGCTTCCCCCAAGAGGAATGTAAACTCGAGGGCAGATAATGCATTCTATAGAAAAATTCCAGCCCTGGCTGGTGTAGCTCACTGGATTGAGCTCGGGCCTGCAAACCAAAGAGTTACTGGTTTGATTCCCAGTCAGGGCACATGGCTGGGTTGTGGTCCAGGTTCTTAGTAGGAGGCATGCGAGAGGCAACCATGCATTGATGTTTCTCTCCCTCTCTTTCTCCTTCTCTTCCCCTCTCTCTAAAAATAAATAAATAAAGTCTTTAAAAACAAGAAAAATTCCATATAGTGTTTGGGTCAATGCTGTGCCTCTCTGCAACAGTTCATACTAAATACTTGTCAAACTTTTAAACTTAAAATTATGGGAAGGACCATGGCAGTTTTGTATGCTGAGTTCTTGTTCTGTGTGTGTAACAAACTAGTGGAATGGCTCTTGCATGGTGCCTTGGTGATCTTGCACATATCCACAAAATCCACAGAGGCAAGGCTCAACCACAGTCTGACTCACATCTTGGGGGAAGGGTCTTTGATCCTCTGAGGTACATGGCAAGATAGACAGATGGCATAAGGGCATTTGTTAATCGTTCTCCTATCTTGTGGGAGTTTTCCCCAAGACAATTTGTCTCCTTTTCTCATTCTGGCAAGGCATGGGACATTCTTTGTTCAGCTGTAAGTATAAAGTTGCAAAGCTGCCATCAGAGTTGACTGCTCAGTAACAGAGCAACCAACTGTGCATGTTGTCTGTCACTTGGTCCCTCTCTCCAGTTTTGTTTTGTTTTGTGGGACTGGGGACATGGGGAGGTGACACCATACTGATCATGCCTTCTCTCTGTGTTAGTAATAAATTGAATCTATTTGGTCTTACTAATACCTCTCATTGTGCTGCTGTTTAAGGGCCGCTTGACTACTTAACGTAAACTAATGGGATTTTCTTTGGCATGGTTTGTGGAATTTGTCATTATTTTACAATTAGTCAGTTTACTTTGACTTGCTTTTAATTTCAGCGTCCAATATTTTTGCTTTGTTAAATAGCTCCAGTAAGGATGATCCTTGCTGTCTAAATACAATATTTACATTAAGGAGCTTAGTACAGTATATTGGCTGTAAAATTTGTCTTAATCTTGGACACATCAAAGATGAAGCATTAGTTTTATTTAGCATGATAGCTTGCACTTGGTTTCCTTCCTGCCTTCCTTCCTTCCTTCCTTTTTTTTTCTCTCTTTAAGGACTACTTTGTTTTGGAATCTAAAGCCTGCTAGAGTTATCCTGGGGAGTCAGTTTGATGTAAAGTAGTCTTGTATTATGTTAGACTTTACTTTCTCATGCAGTAGAACAGTGTTTTCATTAAAGCAAATAAGAAGTGTACTGTATAAACAGATCCATTTGATTTTCAGTGGCTAGTTGATCTTGACCCAGGCAAAAGAACATCAATATCATATTACTCAATCTGTAAATAGAGATAGAGATGGTCAAGATGACGCTTTGCCATTACTTACTTCATTAATCAGACTATACCAATTTAGATTTTATTTTTTTGCTTTAAAAATAATTTACATTAAAGCATGATTTTGACATTAAAATTGCATACTTTCATAGTAATTTCCACTTAAAAATTATGACATAGTGGAATGTCAATATAACATGACTCTACATAGTGATGTTTGGTAGCAGAACAAGTTGTGACCCATAAAAATTAAATGATTATATATAATACCAACTTATAATTAACTTGTAATTGTCTGCATATATCATTCTTATGAATGGAATATATATGGTTAGAATTCAATGTATCTTGTGAAACATATAATACCTTTAAAATAGTATAATATTAATGGTCTTTTACTTATAACAGAAGCAGTGCTTGCTTATTGTAGAAAGTTTGGAAAATAAAAGCATATAAAATAATATACAAACTACTGGTCATTCCACCAACCTTGAATATATACTAACATTTTGGTATATTTTCTTCATTCCCCCATACTCGCCACTTCATACATACCTGTAGGTCTTTATATGTGTATGTACAAGTGTATAAAATCTACATTTTTAAAGGAAACAGTTGGTTAATATTGTTTATATCGTTTTATACTTTCTAGTGTAATTTTTTGTTTTATGAATTTATTTGGATGGCATTGGTTAGTAAAACCATACAGGTTTCAAGTGTATAGTTTTACATTTAAAATGTTCCAGTTATTACCCTGTGAGCATTCTCACTTCCACATTAAGGAATTAAGTCTATAATGACATTTTTTAAGTTACTTTTTAAAAAAGATTTTATTTATTTATTTTTAGACAGAGGGGGAGGGAGAGAAACATTAATGTGCAAGAGATACGTCTATTGGTTGCCTCTCACACGCCCCCTACTGGGGATCTAGCCCAGAACCCAGGCATGTGCCCTGACTGGGAATTGAACCTTTTGGTTTGCAGGCCAACACTCAGTCCACTGAGCCACACTAGCCAGAGCTATCATATCATTTTAAAGGCTGCGAGATACTCCATTTTAAGGATATATCATATTTTCTTTAGCCTTTACCTATTACTTATTATTGGACATTTAATTGTTTCTAATTTTCTATTATTTAAATAAACCTAAAGTGTACCTAATTTTTATGCATATTTAGTCGTTCTCAAAAACTGCTAGAGACTTGATTCTTGGATCAATGGGTATGAACATTTTTAAATGCCAAAATTGCCAAAATTGCTTTCAAGACAGGTTAACTCAATTGAAGAACAATAAAGTAATAAAAAAAAGACAGGTTACCTCATTTTGAATTCCCATCAGTGATGTGTGGAAGCACTCAATTCAAAGTAGCCTTGACAAGAGAGAGTAATACCTTTAAATCTGATGGGTGAATTATGGAACCTTATTTATTATATTTCTTTTGATTTTCAGTAAGGTTAAATGTTTTCATGTGTGTCTTTGATAATTTTTATTTTTTAATCTGTTTTTGTCCTTGGCTCAGGTTTTATCCATGAGTTGTTGGTATATTTTGCTTTTGATAGATTGCAGTTTTCCTTTCTTTTTATGTAGCTAAATCTAGAACTCTTTCATTTGTGAATTATTCCTTTATTTGATGCTTTGAAGGTCATTCCCCATTATAATATTAAATGACTATTCACTAGAATATTTTTATAGTTTTTTTATGGTTCATTTTCATGTTTATGTTTTTCCCCCATCTGGAATTGTTTTAGTAAAAGTTATGTGATGAGGTTATAACATTTTTTTTTTGAAAATAAGAATTTTTTCGAGAACTGTTTAATAAATAATCCTACTTTGACTCAATATGCCAAATTTACAGTATATTAATAAATTTTATAAGGTTGAAGTATAGTGCCATTTCTAAACATTGCTTTGATGATGTTTGAATATTATCCTGTTTATTAGTCAATATTTCTTGGTGAAACTGAAACACATTGTAAAATTTCCTACAGGTAAATGCATAGAACTGTCATCTTCTTTTTTTTTTTAAATGAAGTCTTGTCCTTTCACGTGGCTTAGTAATTGTATGACTCACAGTCCTTTTCTCACTAAGCATGCATGTAATCTGCCCTCTGGTTAGCAGCTGTGGTTTCTCCTTGCAGCATCTGTTTTTTGCACCCTTGTTTCTCAAAGTGCCTGTGCTCAAATAGAGCCTGTTATGATTGCTTGCTGCAGATAAGTGAGATCTGCTTGCTCTTTCTTAAATTGTTAGCTTGAAAGCATTTTTTCTAATGTCTACTTTACACTTTTTTCTCTCCATTGTATTTGTGGTTAACAAATTTGATGGAGAGTAGCTTCGAAATTCTGTGACCTGTATGTCTTACTCATTCAACAAGGTGTCAGTGTTATAGACTGACTTTTCATTATCTTGTCCTGAATGACAGGACAACAGCCTTCTAGGGAACACTGATTCAGGAAATCACCTGTTTTTGCAGAGAGCATCTGTTGAGAACACATGCCAGAGCCATAGGGTTGTCATTTCCCATCAGGCTCCAACATCAGAATCTCTAATATTTCAAAGACACTCTCCATTTTTGCATTGGCAGACAGCTGTGGTGCCTCCTGTTTCCTTGTTGCTTTTGTTTCTAGTCCTGACATTTCTTTTAGATGGAAAAATAGATAAGGTCTTAACATTTAAGACCATGTTAATCAGATTTTAGCTCACATTTGAGTAATATCAGGTACTGAAGAGCACAGAAAATAATTTTTATTTTCATGTTAGGAAATAGCTAAGTTGTTTGATTTTATATACTTTCTTAAAGACATATAATTCTGGTATATATTTTCCATGTCATAACAACTGAACATAATAGTTTCCATCACTTTATTTTGTATCTTTATGATCATTATGTATTGCTATGTACAAATTGATAATTTTCTCTTCATTTCTGTTGCTTCTTCTAGGTATTTTAGATTGTTGCACATTATTTACTCATTTTCAACAGCCCTGAGATAGTGAATAATACTATTTGAGTGATTTTTTCAAAGTTTTTATTTATTTACTTTTAGACAGAGGGGAAGGGAGGGAGAAAGAGAGGGAGAGAAACGTCAATGTGTGGTTTGCCTCTTGTGCTCCCAGCACTGGGGAACCTGTCCTGTAGCCCAGCATGTGCCCTCACTGGGAATTGAACTGGCAGCCCTTTGGTTAGCAGGCCGGTGCTCAATCCACTGAGCCACACCAGCTAGGGCAGTATTTGAGTGATTTTGACAATGTTTTATAGGTAATAATCTGTAGAATCTGAAAACAGTTCAGGTCTAGTCTAGTGTTAATCTGCTCATGAAGTTTCCCATCCTTTTTCACTCTGTAAGAATTTTGTAAACTCTGAGATATACCACAAAATGATATAGCACTGGTTCCACCACACCAGCTGTGGAAAAAGTAGTTTCAGTAGAACTATAAGTGGGGATGATTGTTCTTGCATAGTTCCTTTCACTGAAATGTTATTATCTAAACAGATAGTATTTGGTGCTAGAATGGAACAATGATTGGGATTGCTAATGGTTGGTGTCTGATTGGGTTTTTTGACTATCCCAACACCTAGTGCCGAATTCATAGGGCTTAATGACATTTTGTTTGAATGAATTGTTAATACATAGAGTCAGGCCAGAATGCTGCATGGGAAGTAAGGATAATACGGCTTGGAAGGTGAGGATCAGGATTTATCTGCCTCTATCCCAGATTCTAATTGCAGGACCACAGAGAGTTTGATACTTAAGATATTTAATTATTTTACCTTACATATTTTCTGAGGCTGCAATTTCTAATCTGTGCTCAATAAGGAATGTACATGGTATTATTGGGAGATAATTTTGCATGGGTCTTAGGTTTCTGCATGTGTTCTGAGTGAGTTACTAAGTAACCTTTGTTCAGGACTCTTTTTTGGAAGAATGAGATTCTCTCTCCAGAGCAAAGGATAATCATGCTTACTGTCCAGCAAAATAAAGAAAATGTCTCCCTTTGAACAAAGTTCAGACATGCTTACTGTGTATTATACAAGATTTGTGTTCCCTCAGCTCAAGAGTTTCTGTCCCAGAATGTGATGTGCTGTATGTGCAGGCATCCATTGGTAGGTACCCATCTGTGTTGCTCCTGTGAGATTTGCAGGGGAAGGGAAACTGATACAAGTGTCACTTGCTCTGCTATGAGTGATAAAGCCCTTTGGAGTCTCATGCCTTCTGCCAGCACCCATACAACTATGTTAGACTAACTTGTCAGCTAACAAGTAGGGTAAAGTCTTAGATTCTTCAGAGTTCTTGACCAGGTACTCAGCACAATAGTTGCTGATAAGATGTGCACCCTTTGGAAGAAACTTGTGTAATGAATTTTCTTTAATCTTTGTTTATTGAATTGTTTGGAAATATTGAAAACATTAATAAGGATCCACTCTTTAAGGAGCCAAGAAAACTACGTGTTGGCTCAGACTAAACAGTTCTGACTTGGTAAATTAAGAACAGCTGAGAACTTTATAATAGTGTTCATTGTCTTCTTAACTAAAAATTGGGACTTGAAGTAAGATTTATGTTCTGCTTCATATTGCAATAAACAACCTAGGATATGAATGTGGTTAGGTGATTTAGAATTTCTCTGACCCTGCTTTGTGGTTCCAGTGGAACAGGATATTTTAAATCTAGGACAAGAAGTCACAATAGTGTGTTGGAAGAGTGGAAAAGTACACCTAGAACATGGGTTTTGAAGTCAGATATGATTTTGGAAACTTAGTGCTGTCAGTTATTACTAGTTTTTAAATATTGGGCATACAATTTAATGTATCTTTTGCTTCACATGCTAATGAGGAATAGTAGCTGCCTCACAGGGTTGTTATGATGATTATAAATAATTGTGCAGCCCCGGCTGGTGTAGCTCAGTGGATTGAGTGTGGGCTGCAAACCAAAGGGTCAACGGTTTGATGCCCACTCAGGGCACATGCCTGGGTTGCAGGCCAGGTCCCCATTGGGGGCCACGTGAGAGGCAACCACACATTGATGTTTCTCTCCCTCTCTTTCTCCCTCCCTTCCCTTCTGTCTAAGAATAAAATAAATAAAATCTTAAAAAAAAAGAAATAATTGTGCAAAACCTATAGTATTTTGATCTAGCATGTGGGGTAGGTGAGTATGTGTGTGTAATAATTGCTCTAGTTTCACTTACGTTATTGTTAGTACGAATTTAGAGTTGTGATTTCAAATTATTTCTTCACTTCATACTCATGTTTGTTGAAGCAGAAAATTCTATGATGATATCTTTGTTAATGATGAGGATGTTTTCTGACAACACACTTCATTAGAAGTCTTTCCAGAGGTAAAAATGTGTCAAGTTTTCAAACATTACCTAGGCTTTTTCTTTAATAAAAGGGACTGTGGCAATCTATATTACTAAATATCACTTAAAGAAGACTCATGTATCAATTTAACATTTTGTGGCAAAAATTGTACAACCTTTTGTATACTGATTAAATAAAATTCTAATTAGTATAAGTAACATAGTATAATATAGTGTTTTTCAACTTGTGTGCAGCAAGAATTTTTAAGACATGTAGTACCTGACTATTTAGTCAGGGGCACTGACCTCTTTTCCCTTAGATTGTCAAGTAAAAAAATAATAACATCCAATACAACAATAGCCTCCAGTGTGAATGAATCAAAATTATACCTATTTTTGTTAGATTGGCAAAAAATGTATCTTTTGGTGTGCCACAGAATTTTAGTTATTAGTTTATATGTGCCATGAGAAATGCTAGCCATCGGGCCAGGAATTGCCCTGTGTGTCAGATGGACCCATCTGTGGCTCATGTGGCTGCAGCTTGGGAGGCAGCAAACAGATTTCAATTCCATCTGACTCTTCTCTTCCTTTTCCTAGCTTCTCTGACCTCTGAAGCTCAAGAGTGTTACAGAACATAATTTAGATCAGCTTATTTAAAATGGTCTATTAATTTGTCTAACAGGCTTCCAGCAGTTTTACAAGGAGCCTTTTGAAGGGAGGCGGGAAACGGTACCCAGTAGTCTGTCTACTGTTGAGTTATAGCCGATACTGCTTGATATGATTTATGATTAAAATCAAGACAAAAGAAAAGTAGTTCAGTGTTTATAGAGGTGCTTATTCCCAAGGATTCTAATTAAATAAGATCCCCCCTTAATACTTAAGAAAAATAAATAGCTATTTAATTTTTAAAAAAATTGCAGACATGCTCTCATTAACTCTGATAAACAATTTTTGAGAAGTGTGTTAGTTTCCTGTGGGTGCTGCAACACATTACCACAAACTTGATGGTTTAAAACAACATAAATTTATTCTCTTACAGTTCTGTAGAACAGCAGTCTGTGGTTAATCTTATGGGGCTAAAAATGAAGATTTCAGCAGAAGCATATGCCCTCCATTCCTTGCTTCTTCCAGCTTCTGGTGACTGCTGGCATTCCTTGGCTGCAGTGTCTGCCTTCATCTTCACAAGGCATTCTCCTCAATGTATTGGTCTAATCTCCCTTTCTACCTTCCTCTATAATGGCACATGTGATGGTATTAGGGTCCATCTGGAGGATCCAGGATACCCTCACTGCAAGAGTCTTAATTACATCTGCAAAATGTTATCAACCAACTTGAACAGATTTCAAGAATTAGAACCTGGTGTCTGTAGGGGCTGCCATTCAGCTCATTACAAGAAGATTAGGAACACATTTTAATTTCCACTTTTTCGTGGGAAAGGTGAAGCATCTTTATAACTGTCTTTCTGCAAGTTCTACTTCTCTGTTTAGGAGGCAGGCTTTTTTTTTCCTTGTGTTTGAACAAATTTAATGCCATATATTTTGTATTTTGCAGATATGGTGAAATAAGGCAGTGCACTACATAATATACTTGCTACTTAGTTGCCAGTCAATAGCCATGCCAACAAAAATTATCTCAGAGAAATGTTTCTTAAAATGCATATTTTCCTCATGTATTCAAAGATCTTGATCTGCACTAGCATTATGAGCTGATATTTGTGAAAGATAATAATTTGTTTTCCTCATCTCTCTTCTGGAATCACTGTTAAATCTTCTTATTGCTCAAACCTGTGGTCACGTAACACTCAGAGTCTTATTATAACTGACAATTACATGGTGGTTTAAACTGCAAGTCAATTTACACAGGTCTTCCTTTACACATCTTTCACATGAATTAGGTAAATAGAATGCCCACACAGGCTTACATCAGTCAAAGGGTAGATATTTTGTTGTGCAAGCTCCTTCCAAACAGCTTGGCAAACAGTTCTGCTTTGGCAGTAAGAACTCTGATTCCCCTTGGGCATGAACTTGCCACCATAATGTTTTGAAGGAGCAGTGATATATTTAGCATTCCTTATAATCAGTAAAATTTGTTATGTATGCTGATAATTAGTATCAGACACTGCCTCTTGAATTGTCTCTGAAGAATAAGTTCATAGGTCCTGCTAAGGAGACAGGATGGTGGTGTTTTAAAAAGGTGATGCAAAGCTGAGAAGGCAGGCTTTAAAGTTGTGAAATGAATCTCCCCATAAGGAATAAATTAACAGTTTATCTTTCCCATCTTTATATGGAACCACATTAAATAAAATACTAATTTTGCATGTATTTATTGAGTATAGTATGTTCATTATTAGTTATATTATTCCAGTTGCTCTAGTGTACATTTTAATTAGAAGCTTTTTAATGTTATAAAAAGTCCCTTAATTGTACAAGATAAAAATTTTAAATCAGAGTTTAAATTTTATCCATTATATGTATATAAAAGTTAATCTTCACTTTTTAAAGGAAAATATGATGATACTTTCCTAGCATGGGAGGTACCATGATCACGAAGGTGGTATTTCCAGGGCGAGGCTTATCCATTGCAGTCTAGTGTGCTGACCCCTGTAATCTCCCCAAATGTGGCAAACTCAACTGCATAATTTGTGGTAGTCGGGATGGTATTTGTGCTTTCCTCTATTTTTTTAAAAGGAAAATTTGAGATGCTGTTAGTGAGAGATAGTTCAAGAAATTAAGATACAAAGTGTTTTGTGGTATTTCCCATGTTTTTCTCCATTGTTGTATTTTTCTTTTGGCTCTGTTATTCTGTTTACCCAGTTCTTAGAAAGGATGTTTATACAGATTCAAAATCTGAAAATATCTAGAACAAGATTTCCTTAATTAGAGGCTTTATAATAGCTTGAGTTTTAATTTTGACTTTATTCTACTTTATTTGATTTGACTCAATTAAATTAGAATAGTAAGTATAATTTAACTGATATTTACTAAATAAATATATTAGTCATATAGAAAATATCTTATTAATATAGCTTTAATTAATTCCCTAAGGGAACTCATAATACTTTTTTTTGTAATTTAACTAATCTATTTTTGGAGGGGAAATAACAGAAAACATCACACAATAATTTGTACATTTTAAAAATAATACCTTGATATTATTTAAATTATTTTATTAAAGTCACTCATTATTAATACTGATATTTTAGCTTTTTTTCCCATTACTTCTTTGAATACTTTTGCGTTTTCTCTTGACTACTTTCAGTCTTTTCTGCTTTCTGTTTTTTTCTCTACTCAGCTTATAAATGTTGGCCTTCCTAATGGCCCATTGTTGAACTCCTTTTCTAACTTGATTACTCTAATGTTAGGTGACGTCTTTAGTTTTTATGATTTTATAGTACAAACCATATTCCCACAACTTTGAGTTTTACATATCCATCTTAGACCTAACTTCTGATGAATCATCTGACTAAATGGTCATTTTACAACCCTCCATTGGATCTCTTTTAGATAATCTCAGTTTATACAAATATGAAATTGAACCCTTGATTCTTACCTCTGCTTCTAAAACAAAACAAATCCCCAAATAGCAATAACAACAACAAAAATCTTGTTCCACCTTCTACTCCTATATGAAATAATATAATTTATGTGCCTAGGCCAGAATGCTGGGGGCCATCCTTGATTCTTACCTCTTGTTCCTCCCACATAGACAATCACTTGCTCGATTCTTGTAAGTACCAATATCAACATATAAACAAATTCTGTCTACTTTTCTTATCCTAATTGTTGCTACCATCATCATCTCTCTAGTACCACTGTATTATTTTTGGATACTTAATACAAGATATTATCTAGAATAATAAACTGAGCATAATTTTGTTTTCAGGATTTCAGATTAATAGTGAGCAGTAATTTATTTTTTTATTTTATTTTTAGACACAGGGAAAGGGAGGGAGAAAGAGGAGAGAAACATCAATGTGTGGTTCCCTCTCACATGCCCCCTACTGGGGACCTGGTGTACATCCCAGGCATGTGCCCTGACTGGGAATCGAACCAGTGACCCTTTGGTTCACAAGCCAGTGCTCAATCTACTGAGCCACACCAGCCAGGGCAATAGTAAGTGGTAATTTTTAACTCCCAGGATTCTGAAGTTACAAGAATAAGAGGAACAACCCTACATCTTAAAGAAACATTATAAACTAAAAAAAAAAAAAACAATGACAATTTTTCTTTCTTAATACAACTGCATGATGCTTGGGTGTCTAGAGGAGGTAAGCAGGATATTGAGAAACTTCTATTTCAAGTTCAGATTTTGGTTTCTTATAATTATGACCATCCTTTTATATAGTTATTTAGACTCATATAGTAGAAGGAAGAAGAATTCAAATTAATTTTCTTATTACATAATCATGACTAATATTTTGTCAGATATAAAATTTTGCATTAGGTGATATGTGTGTATAATATATATAAAATATATTAACACATGTATATTAATGTTCTGAGAAGGGAATTTACTATATTGCTAAGTAAGTAGGACTACATCCTTCAGAGTGAAGCAGTTGAGCATTGGTAGGAGTCTATTCTTACGAAGGCAGACCAAATACTAAATGAGGTATAGTGGGCTAAACTATAGTACAACATAGATGTTTTTCATGACAGAGGTAAAGAATAATAATGCTATGCTTTTAGGCAAATAAGTATAGTGAACTAGTGTAATCAAAGTATGTTTGTATGGTAAGGTAGCTAGTTAGTTTGAGAATTGTATAGGCAGTGTTTCTCAACAGGGGTAGGAGACTTTCCACCCCAGGGAAAATTTTTTGGCTGTTGAGACTAGAGGATGTTACTGGCATCCAGTAGGGAGATGCCAGGGATGCTGCTTAGTATCATACCATGCACAGGACAGCCCCCCTCCATGAATTGTGATACAGCCCAAAAGGTCAACAGTGCTTTAGTGAGAAACTCTTTTAGGGTATTTTTTGACCTGCCACATGATATCCCAAATACTTTCCAAAATTTCATTTAACAAATAAACCTTTAATAGAGGTGTAATGGTTATGATAATTTCATGATTTTGTTTTCGTGAAAACTTCAGTGAATGGAAGTATATTTGTGTGTACTTGGAATAATTTATGAGAGGAAAGAATCAAGGATGAATGCCAAGTTTCTGGCTTGAGAAACTCACCAGGAGGATGTTGGTGACATTATTTGAGATGGGAGAAACAGATGTGGGAAATAAAACCTTCAGTTCGGATTTTATACTTGTAGAATTTGAAGTACCTGAGCTGTATCAGGAGAAAGTCCTGAAGATCAGAACTTAGGTGTTCAGACACATCCTTAAATTGAAATTTGTCAGTATATGAATATAAATTTAAATTAGCCCTGGGACTGGATGAAATCACTGACCATAGTGTCTATCTTATAGCACAGTCCTTAGGAGCACTAACATTCACAATATGGGTAGCGGAGAATCTATCAAGAGACTAAAAAGTAGTCAGGGATATAATAGGAAGTGATCCAGAAGTGTAATCTTCAAGGGAAGAGAAATGTTTTCAGGTGGATGAGTGGTTATTGATACGGAGGCTGCTGCTGACTTTGGTGGGTATGAGTAGCTAGAAACCAAATGAAAATGGGTTGAGAAGTCCATGGTAAGTAAGAAATTTAGTTGTGTTGTAGATTTATGTAAATTTGGCTGTGAAGGCCTTCAAGACCATGGTGAGTAACATTTTATAATTAAATAGTTGCTTGGATTGTGATTCAGCAAGTATTAAAATAGTTCTGCTTATTACCACTGATAAAGGTGCATGTTTGACACTCAAATATTACCTTTCTTTTTCAGATCTTTCAAGAAATCGTTTTGCAGAAATTCCTTCTGATATCTGGTTATTTGCACCTCTTGAAACATTAAATTTATATCATAATTGCATAAAAACCATTCCTGAACCCATTAAAAACCTGCAGATGCTAACATACCTTAACATCAGGTAAGGAAGTAATCTAGGGGGTAAATTTTGTTTTTAATTATAATTCTAATTTTTTTTAGTAGCAGAAGAATGTGTTTGGTTTGCCTGTGTAGCCTATATTTATCTCAGTAGTATCTTTTTGTATTTTTATATGTCCACACTACTTTATAGGCCTTTAGCTTTTTCTTGAGAACAGTGCTTCTCAAATTAATGTGCACAGAAATCACCTGGGGATTCAAATAGGCTTCTAATTTCCTAGGTCTGCAGTGGGGCCTACATTTCTAACAAGGCTCTTGGTAATGCTCAGGCCTGCTGGTCCTCCAGTCACTTTGAATAGCAGGGCTTTTCATCAGAAATATTTTACTGAAGTCATAGCACCACAATACCAATTTATTTATATGCATGCTTATTTAAAGTGAGACATTATAAAGAAACAGTCCTTGTGATATTTTTCATACTGTTGTGACTTTCTGTTGCTATTTTAAGCATGGATAGATTGGGATGGGAATGTTAGAACATTAGGAGGTGAATAACAGTTGATATTAATACCAAATAAATAGGTGCTTATTGTGTACCAGGTAGAGTTACAAATACTTTACACGTAATACTTCATCTTCACAACAACATTTTGAGGTATGTACTTTTACTATCCCTGAATTACAAATGAGGAAACTGCAGCACAGAGAAATTAATTATTTGCCCAATGTTTTATATATCTCTGTCTGTCTATATCTGTAGCTATCTTGGTTGTGCCAAGGTTATAATCAAAATAGTATGGCTGTAGAAATCTCATTCTTAAACTATATAACAGAGCAGACATTTAATAAGAATAAGAAAAAAATTGCCCTGTCAAATGAGTGACATTGAATGGAAACTTGTATATTGTGACAATTTTAGAATCATTTTCTTGTTTTTCTTTCTACTTTTTTTGATTTGTAAGAGATAATTTCTGACACTTCCCTAACAAAGTTACTTGTTTAAATTCCCATATAGGGAAGTAGTAAATATAGTGAATATACATAAATAATAATGCTCCTTTCTCACTGTGATATATTATTATGTGTATCCATCCACAATGGTGTCACATGGCAGTACATGCTGTTTAAACTGAAACCACTTTATACCTTAAAATATGTGAGGGGAATTTCCTTCCATAGATGTTAGTCATTTGGGTTGCTCATTCCTTTAATTATTTATAATTTCCTTGACATAACTTGGGAGAGGTTTGAGGAAAGTGAGGTATTTTTAAGTTCATTTTTGTTTAATTTTGTTCTTTAATGGAAAAAATTGATTTGTCCAAAATTGAATTACATTTCTATATTAACATATGGTATATGTTAGAATACAGGCATACTGCAGAGATATTGTGGGTTCAGTTCCGTACCATCACAATAAAGTAGGTATCAAAGTAAATTGAGTCATCATTTTTTTGCCAGTGAAGGGTCCTGCCTTCATTTGCAGAAAATGCAATACCTGTGAAGTGCAATAAAGCAAAGCGCAATCAAACGAGGTTACCTTTAGTTTTATTAAAACTTTCTCTGATTCCGGGGACTTCCTAAGATGGCGGCATAGGTGAATGCACCGTACCGCCTCGCACAACCAAACAAGGAAAAAAATCATAAATCTACACATCCAAACACAGCCAGATCTGACAGAAAATCATATCGAGAGGAAGTCCGACAACCAAGGAATTAAAGAAGATACATTCATCTAGTTTGGTGAGCCGGAAGGTGCAGGGTGGAGGGAGAGCGCTCCGCGACCCGGCGGCGAGCAGGTGAGCAGACGGCAGGTCCGCGGTTGGAGGGGCGGTTCCCCGCGGGGCTGCAGCACACCCAGACGGGGACTGACTGAAGCGCGGTCTGCGCCCGGCTCATCCAGACCCAGCAGGGCCGAGAGACCGGTGGACTCGGCAGGTCTGCATTCGTGTGCAGAGAAACCGGGAAAGAAAGCAGGGCACAACCCATCGGTGCAGAGTGAGAGCGCCTGTGTGGGTGGAGTCCGCGGCCGGAGGAACTCCCGGCCTCACAGGAAAGTTCGTTGGGGAGACCCGCGGGGGATTCGAGTGGTACAGCCAGTCCAGCAACCCTGTAGCAACCCCGGAGCCAGCGCAGAGGGGCCCGAAGTGCTTGCAGGAGGCGGTGTGGGCGCGGAGAGCGGAGAAGGCGCCATTGTGCGCTCAGGTCCTGCCCCCAGAGGCTACGTACGTCCCAGCACAACTACCGGGAACTTCCCTGCACAGGGGATCCCCAAGACTCCGCCCCCCTTACAGTAACAGGATCACCAAGGGAAAAAAATGGCCCAAAGAAAGGGACAAATCAAAACCCCAGAGCTAACCGATCAAGAGATAGCCAACCTATCAGATGCACAGTTCAAATCCCTTGTAATAAGGATGCTTTCAGAATTCGACGAAAAATTAACGAA
>PVJI01022809.1:0-24636 GCA_004026765.1 Micronycteris hirsuta
CCTGCCTTGTTCTTGAAGTGAACTATAAAACTGAAGATGGATAATGTAACTAAGTTACAAAAACTGAGTACTTACTGATACTTAAACTGGAATTTGGATATTTGCCTAAGAACATCTGAGAGATGGTAACTTTTTGTATGAAACTTGTTGCTGAATTTTGCATTTTATGTAGTCAGTTTTCTAGTAACAATTTCTCATCACCATTGGAAGAGATTTGTCTTCTTAGGAAGTCTCTTTCTTGGAACAATAAAAGACTAAACAAGAAAATCTACAGTGTAAAGCAATAGTTCTAGATTGAATATAACTGTATTGAAAGAAATTGGTTTTGTTTGTTCAGTGTTGGAGGAAGTAATTAGAGGAAGAGAAATTTTTGCAAATCATTTTTACCTTCCATTTCAACCAAAATTGCTCTTCATGGGAAAATAACATCTCTTTTTATGGCTGTTTGTAAAGTTGAAGGAAGAAGAGATCTTCTATGGCAAAAGGATATGCTAGAATATACATGCCCTTCTAAATGTTAAAAACTTAGATTTGCAAAGAAATTGTCTTTATACAATGAAACCCTCTCGGGAAGTCCAACCGCTTATTTGTTTGTTCTTTCAAGTGAAACAAATCATTATTAGAAAGGTTTAGCCTCAAATTTAGACCTTTTAGAAGCTTAGAGAGACTTGCTCACAGAAGTTCAAATCCCTTAGAAAATGGCTTATTGCTGCCTTGGAGAAAGAGAATAATAGATACTGATGAGATTCATATCATTCTCTATCTTCTCTTTCATTAATTTTAAACATAATTCATAGGCCATTATGCTCTGGAAATCAAAAGAATTATTCCTTATTGTAGCCCACCATTTTTCATCATTATGCACACACAATGTCCAATTTCACCCCACTCGTTCAAAATGGCGCTCAAAGCAGGCAGAAAGATTAACTCCAATACGTACATTTGGCTTTAATTCATAGCTTTCTAAAGAGTTTTACTAGTCTAAATATGTATTTACACAATAGAATATGATGAGTCATTTCTAAAATGTAAACATACTAGTTTAAAAAATTGCTTAAATATGTATTTCTGCCTGGGCTTCTCTCAGGATATTTCTATGAGATTTACAGCAATAACTCCCAAATATTTGAATCATGGCACTTCTGAGTATGTTACAAGTAATGAAAAGAGAGCAAGGTTTAGAGATACTTTTAGCGTAGTCAAAATATTTTAATCTTTAATCTTTCTTGATGTTTTAATTACTCCTTATTTCAAATGGAATCACCTTCAATCTATTTTTACTATGCTTTTCATGGTGTTAGCAGGTTGCTGCTTAAAACCTCTAATAATCAAGCACAAGGACAGATGTTTCAGAGAATAATATTTGCTTTCTATAAAGAAAAATGTAGCTCAGCACACTGGCTTTTGTTCTTGGCTAGACACATTTCACCATATCATCATTCTCTCTTTACTTTGAAACGGTCTGCTGCACATTTAAAAAAACACTTCCAATCTTCTTTTCTGTTGCTAGTGATGATGGTTACCTTCTGGGGGCCACGTCAATGTCATCCTGTGCCTGAAACTGGTATCTCTGTCTCAACATGCCACTGCTAGTTCCAATTTTGGTCCAGATGAAAAAGGAGTTAATTAGGGTGGCAATGTGTAGAGGTATGGACATAGAAAGAAAAGGGAGCAGAATAATAAGACTTATCTGGTCTTCAATCTCTATGCTATTAATACCACCAGTTGCTACCACAGGGCAGTATAATATAAACATTGTTTCAAGCAAACTATTTTGTAGGAGCTATATGCTATATTTCTGTCTTGAGTATACTGTGAAAAGTTCTATGGATACCTATTTAACTTATTTGACCTTGGAAGACTTTCCAACTCCCACTCTCACCTCCTCTCTTGTTCTCCTCCCCTCACTTTTTAAAGTCACATTAGACCTAGGTGGGTTTATGCGGGAAACAGACTTTGAGATGCAGAACTTCATGGATGAAGCTTACTGGGGAATATTCTCTAGATAAATAGCTATCAAGGAGGGAATAAAGCAGGACTGGTCAGAAGAAGTTGAACAGAGAGACAGTTACGACAAAGGCCTCAGTGAGTCCCATGGATGCTCTAGGGCTGGGATGTCCCTTCAGACTTGTCTTGTGTTGAGGCAGGGAGAACCAACTTGTGCCTTAGTTAGGAGCCTGAAAATTTGGCATTTAAGATTCTGCAATCATCAGAGCAGACCTGGTAACAGATGTCAATTTGGGGCATGAAATATATCAGGGAATGTTTTTGCAAGAATAATTATCTTCATATTTTTAGGATCTCAGGCCTCAGCCACCTTATCATTAGGGTGGGTGGAATTTAATAATTTTGAAAAACACTTATTGAGATCCTTTGAATGAGATGTATGGTATAAATGCCATCTAAATTAATCCTGAAAGCCAGGCATACAATTTTTCTTATTTTATATATAAGGAAACTTATCCTAAGTATTACCAAGTGAATTAGCAATGTTCACACAGATAGCAGGCTTGCATGCAAATATCTGTTTGCCTGTTCAATTGTTGGGGAGACACTTTGGTTGGGAGGTAGGTGCAAAGTCTAGAACTGATCTGATTATGTAACAAGATTCAGGTATCAAAAGAACTTCAGAGACTCAGAAACAATAAGGAGAAAGGGGGAGAGAGAGAGAGAGAGAGAGAGAGAGAGAGAAGAGAAGAGAAAAGGAGAGAGAAGGAGAGAGAAAGATATTAAACAATTATGGAGACTGGTAAGTTTCACAGTTTTCAAGCTGGAGGCTCAGGAAAGCCTGTAGTGTAATTTAGTATGAGTTTGAAACCATGAGAATCACAGGAGCTGATGGTATAAGTTTTAAACTGGGGTCAGGAGAAGATGGAGATATGGTCCAGCTCAGACAGTGAGGCAAGAAAAAAGAGACAAATTTCCCATGTCTTTTGTTCTGTTCAGGCCTTAAATAGTTTTGATGATACCCACTCACGGTGGGGAGGACAGTCTACTGAATCCAGTGGTTTAAATGCTAATCTCATCAGCAAACACCCTCCAAGACACCACCAGAAATAATGTTTAATATGGGTGTTCCATAGCAAGTCAAATTAACACATAAAATTAACCATCACAAATGACAAAACCATTCATATCTTAGAAATATACACTCTTTCAAATCTCTGGGTACTATGGTAATTGATGCCACTTGAAAAATTAATATGCTTTAAGAAAATTAAGATATTTTATGGTATCAAGGATAATAACGCCAACTAATAAGCATCAAGTACCTAATGCATTCATCTTGTGTTAGTTACTTTACACAGATCATTTTACAACATGGATACCATTACTATTATGCCCATGTTTAAGGTGAGAGACTTAAAGTTAAATAACTTTCCCAAGGTCGTATTACCAACAAGTAACAGACCCAGAATTAAAATCCAGACTATTTTACTCTAAAATCTAAGCTTTGATCAACTACTTCACATAGTTTTGATGATCTTTCTGAAATGTAGAGATGTCAAGATATAAAATTGTTTGCATATTGTTTTATCATGGAAATTTCAATTAGCTTCTTCTGGATTCACTGTAATTTTTGGAAACAATGCTTATTCTTTCTGCCTGTGCTGAATGGTTCTTTTGCCAACCTGCTTAAGTGGAAATGCCGTTTTTAGAAACTCTTCACGGTATGAAGTTAGTGTTGGCCAAGAAAGAAACTTGTGTGAAACGTGGGAGGTGCAAGTGAAGCAGCAACTGTTGCTCTCAAGGGGTTGTCAGGGTTGGTTGTTATGACAGTCAAAGAGGTGTTAGCAGGTCCCAGCTTGTCCTCTCTCTCCTCCACTTTGAATCTAGCTCTTTTTCCTACCTGTGGACCCTGCTGACCAACAGCAACTCCAGTGTCATCACCACTTTCTAGGATGGGATCAGAAAAGCAAGAGTTCCCTCTAGTCTTCTCTGCTAGCTCCATTTTCATGATCTCTTTTCAGCACCTGGATATGCCTGGTCTTTCAGATCAGTAAGCTGGTTATTCTTCTGTTCCACCAACTTTCTCTTTTGGGTCTTTATTTCTCTAGCCTTTTCTACAATTGTGTGAGGTCTACTTCCTATAATAAATCCTTTATCCCAAGCCTATAATTGTTCCACTTTCCTTACTAAATGCTGAGTAATACAGGAATTTGCTCCTGTGAGTAGGTGCTTTCATGACAAAAACCTAAATCATGAGGCTTGAGTGACATCCAAAAAATATATATAAAAAGCTCACAAAGTTTTTAAAATAATTTTATTAGAAAATATACCATGAAGTCAGACCTCCAAAAATACTAAGTTCAAATTGAGAAATAATTTGTTGGTTCCAAATTTCCATAGGCAGGAATCAGGCTGAGAGAGCTTCTCATATGAAAACACAGACAATTTTTTTAAGGAAAAGGAAAGATGTCTCAAAGGCAGCGCCAGAATAACAGAGTGAACACAGCTGAGGACAATGAATTAGAAAACCATTGCCAGAAAGCTGAATTGAGGACTAAGCAAGAAACTTTCTCTGCTCCTGGCGAAATTGGGCGTCCTGAAAACATGTTCCCAGTGTGTTATATTTTACTCCGTTCTCTTTTCCCTTCCCTTCATCTCCCATCTACTGCATCCCCCTTCCCTCTCTCTCTGTGCCTTCCTCCCTCCGTCCCTCACTCCCTCCTTTCCTCCCTCCCTTCCTCCTTGTCTCCATCCCTTTGTTTCCTTCCTTCTTTTCTTCCTTTCTATGTTGGCCCAATTGTAGTTTTAGAATTGCTATGAACTCATCACTATGATTACCATTTCCCTTCTTTTTGAACAGAAGTGGTTTTTATAGTTGTTTTGTTCTTGTCTCACTGTTGAATATTGGTTATGCAAGGGTCAGATAACTTGATTTTTTAAGTTCAAAGGTTTTTAGGTTAAAAGGAGTTGCATCTGATGAACCTCATTCATATCTGAGCCTAGTTAAAATGATGAGATCTTTCACTTGGAGTCAGAACTTAATATCTGACATGAGTGGATAAAACTTTGGGGGTCTTATTTTTTATATAAGAAGTATGCAAATTTTGTTCAAAAAACAAATTTTCCAAGCCTAGACATGTTACTTCTCTTATAAAGAAGTAGAGAGCACTCTTGAATCTGGCTGGCCTTGTGATCTCCTTTAATCAATGGAATGCAGAGGAAATGATGCTGTGACTGTTTTGGATCTAGCTCTTAATTGGCCTGGCAGCTTCCATTTTGCCTTCTTAGAGTCCTGAACCACTGTGTAAGATGTCTGTTCGCTCTGCTGGAGAGAGAAGCTCAGCACTTCCCAGCCATTCCAATCAGCCCAACATATATGGGAATGAAGTCATTTTGGAGATTTCCAGCTCCAGCAAAGCCACAGGCAGAATGCAGCTTCCTAAATTACCCCAATCTGGGGAGCAGAAATACAGCCTAGCTGATCCTAATCCACAGAACTGAGAGAAATAATAAATTGTTACTGTTTCTCGCCACCAACTGTGGGGTAGTTTATTTATTATACAGTAGTTGATAACTGAAAGGCAAATAAATGAATGGAAGAATGAAGGAATAAATGAGTGACTAGAACAAGAGCCTCTGTGAATGCAAAGAGACTGTACTTCCTGAATTACTAGGTGTGTTATCACAAAGGTGTGTTACCCTTTCCTCCCAATTACTAACTTTTGTGAAGCTTTACAACTGTGATTGCCTATAGGCACCAAGGTTCTATGAAAAGGTTCTGCATCTTTGTGTGTGTTCGATAAAAGTGAAAAAAAAAAAAAAAAGATTGTTATCGGCCTCCCTAAAAAGTTTAGATTAAAACAGCTTTCTCCTTTTCTATCTTTTTTCAGGGCAATATCATGCTCATTACTTTTATTAAAACCTTTATTTCTACCAAATATTGAAGTTATTTAAAAAAATGAGATAGGGAAAACTAAAGCAATAAAGGAAAAGACATGGAAAATAAAACTTCTATGTTGTGGCAGAAAAGTGGTTCTAAGATAATAGCTAAAACAAATTCAAGGGATCTAGTGCACTATCAAGATGCATTGAAAGACTTCATTATCAGCATGCTGTGAATAAACGAAATAAAAAGCATGAAATAGAGGCAAAGTGATGGAGAAAGTATAAGATAGAGGATCAGCTGTGGTTTGGCTAGGATTTTGCATTTGAAACTGTTTGGTGTCTTAGTGTCTCAGTGACTTGAGTATGTAAATGATAGTGGTAAAGAAATAGTGAAGAGGGAAATAGATAGACTTTATAGATACTACTAAAAGAGCAATAATGAGGAATGATTTAACAAAATTCAAAGGTTTCAGATCATTTGGGAGCCTGAAACAGCAGATGGTAAATATAGTTCAATTCAGACAAACATAAAAAAAAGATGAAGAGCAATAAAGAACTATAAAAGAAGGCTGTGGAAACATTTCAATAAACTAATCACCTCGTCTGCCAACCAGAAAATATTCAGAAACTTAACTATTAGCTGAGTGTAAGGAAACCTTCTTCTAAGCCGGGGCCAGAACAAGAAAGTGCTTCAGGTTTTCAATCTTAACTGCTGACGGAAGTGGCGATGAAAAAAACATACTTAGAAATGGAAAAAGATAAAGTCACTTTACAAAACATGAGATTTTAGTCGCAAACTCCAGGGGATTTAATTATCTCCGTGGAAACAAAAAGCATTTTGGTAAGTGTGTTAACTTATTTAATAGTGTACCTTTTAGTGCCCGATATAGGAGGGTGCCTAAGTATAGCTATAAGAGCTTTTTTCCAAGTGGAAATAGATTATATAGTTTGTAAACTACCAGTTGTTTGCACTGATGGTTTTAGTATAAGAGGAAGACCCATATACATACATATGGCCAAATTGGCTGGAACATTTCAAGGCTCTCTTTCCATGTGGCTCTCTTACACAGGCACTTCTCATAGAGGAAGCTTCAGTGGGAGTTTAAGGTCTTCATTCCCACCCTGTTAATAATGAAAAATGTCTCACTAGGCTATCCTCCCAGATTGCATAGTTCACTCAGGGACAGCAGAGTTGGTACATCTAACAGCATTTTCAGTATTTTATTACAGTGACAATCACATTATTTTTTTCTTTTTGCTAACAACAAATATTTTGGAACAAAATGGAGCAAGCTCATGCTATTATATTTTTCTTTAGAGACTGTTTTGACACTAGCAGACATACTTGGTATGTGTTCCTGAATTAACCTGTGATGTCATGATGTGTGTGGTAGTTTTGGGCTAAACTTAGAAGTATCCTGTCAGGAGCATCTAGAATAAAGACATTGAAAGGGAAGATAGATAAAGATAGGAATATGGAAAATTTTAAGTCAGGAAAACCTTGAATGTATGGATGTCTACAGTAATATCTCTCCAGATATTTAAAAATACAGTAGTTGCCAAAATATGATATAGATGTTTAAAATGTACACCTATCTAAAATCTAGAGATGAAAACTGATGGTCTGTAAAGAAATCTTCCACCAAAAAAAAAAAGGCCTTTTGGTAAGTGTTTAACTGCCACTAGAATTACTTCCAAGCTAAGAAGATAAGAGGATTGACTTTTTAAACTTCATAATGAACTTCCCTGCTATGACTGACTACATTTTCCAACATGAAGAACTGTGAGTTTTCACAAATGAAATCGTAAACTTTTAGTATGCTTTGACTCTGCTTTCTCCCTCATCCACCTGCCACAGAGGCGTGTCCTGGTTGGCGTACTGATAGTAGCTAGCATGTAGAGTGTGTGTGGTTTTAAAGTTGCTGCTTATAATGCAAAACTGAAACAATATAGACATGTTTTAAAATTAATTCTCCTCTAATAAAAATAGAAATGGTTTATAACCAAAAACCCAATTTTAGAATCTTTAAACAAAATACAGGGTAGGACGAAACTAGGTTTACAGTTTGGAAGATAATACAATAATTAATAAGTAATAATACAAGAATCAACTCTGTGTTTTGTGTACTCCCAGCTGTAAACCGAATTTTGCCCCACCGTTTATTTAGGAGTACTAAATAGATACTATTTACTTAATTATAAAAAATAGTGTCAGCTCAATTTCTTTTTTGGTGACTTTTTCTTTCCTCCAGTTGGCATGCTAACCAAGGTGAACCTTGCTTTCCCCACTAAAAAAATTGATGAATTAACTGAACACAAGATTCCTGTCATTTATTTTTTATTTCTCTGTGCCCAGAGCAGTGCTTACAGATGGTAGGGTAGCAAATGTTTATAAGAGAAATAAATAAACCATAACTTAGTACTTCCCAATAGTTTTAAGTAAGACTACAAAATTTAAGAACATCAAAATTAAATTCATTAAAATTTCATTTCACTTAAAGTTTTATGTATCTTCCACTTTTGTAAAAATAGAAGGTCACAAAAAAATCAAAAGATGTTAGGCAGATACATTTTTAAAAGAGCAAGAGTCATTAAATTCAGAGAGTAACAAAAAGTTATATTTAGAAGTAGACAAAATATGACAGTTCATGACATGGTATTTATTAAGGAACACGCTTCACATATGAGAGTTGACTTTTTGCTCTAGCATGACTTGCCTTGCACTTCCTTTTATATAGAACAAACAAAACTGCTTTTGTACGTGACATTGTAGCAAGGTGTCTTAATTCTATTCTCTGATATAGTTATAAAAAAGCATTTAGCAGTTTTCTACTGCATGAGTTTCTGTTTCAATATTGATATAAGCTAAATTGGCATCATTAGTGTATTATGATTCTTAAAACTTCTTCTTGAGTTTTTGGTTTGTTTATTTCTTATTTAAATGTATCCCAGTAACAATCTAATATTTTCCTCATGGACCACCATCCTCATGCTCTCTTTGTCTGATTGTAGAAATAGCTTGCTATCCAACAAATATTTTGTCTCATTCTTTCATAGTAGAGTTTATTTTATTGCTTGGTATGCATGTACCTGCTCAGATTGAGACCATATTTCTCAGACTCCGTTAGAGCCAGGTGTGGACTTTTGGTTGCATTTTCACTAATGAAATGTGTAAAGTGATGCTTCCAGTTATGGGCCTTAAAATTTTGGGCTCATGAATTTTTTATAGCTTCCCCTTCCCATAGACGGCAGCACAGTCATGTCCGGGGTCAAACTGTGGACACACAGATGAGAACAACATAGGCCATGTTGGAATCACAATGTAAAACACTTGAGTCTCTGAATGACTCCATAGGGCACAACTATCTGCTTACCTGAGCTGCTTGCTTGGATCTATCTGTTACAGAAGAGAAAATTAAATCTGTATTTGTAAGCCTCTATATTTTGGAGCAGATTAGTCTTCATCCTAATTAATGCAGTTAGACCCCAAAACAATTTCAACTTGCTCTAGTACAGAAGGAAACCAAATTATAGCTTATGAATTTAAATGTTGCCACTTCTCCTTTAAAAATAAAAGTTATCAGATGATTTTATCTACTAATAGAAATATCATATTATAGGTAATATGTTTATTTAAGCTGTGGTGATATAAAAACAATATCCCAGTTTATATGGCTATTGGGTGGAATCTCATGGCAAGCAGAAGTGAAAATATTTAGGCTATTTAACAATTATCAGGTGCTGTGTTTAAACAAAGTTCATTCTGTAAGACACTAAGAGTTCCAGTTTTGGACAGCACTGCTCTCTAACAGCGATACGAAAAGCAAAAAGCCAAAGGGAGACCTGGCGATTTTCATGACCTTATTGCACTTTACCCTAGAAGCTGTGGAGGACCACCAAGCCCCACAGTCCTGACACTATCTGTCAATCCTCTTTGCTTAAGGAAGCTGTGTGGGTTCTCTTCTTCCTGGCTTTGAATAGACAGGTATGAAATTCATTTAACAATGCCTGCATTTATTCAAAAGATGTGTGTTAAATAAATGAATGAATATATATTTATTGAGAATTTACCACGAAGCAGGCGTTACTCTGTTACCCAGGGATTCAATGATGAATAAAAATGATAAGGCTGCTATCCTTGTGGAGCTTGTGTTTCAACTGCAGAGATAGAAAATATACAAATAAACAAATAAGAATATTTAGATAATTATAAATACTGTAAAGTAAATGAAAAAAAGGGGGGGGTAAAATAGAGAGACTCAGTAGGGAGGAAGACTCTTTAGATAGGGCGGCCCTCAACAAAATAAACTGACAACAAAATAAAAAGGCGACAGACCGAATGGGAGATGATATTTGCAAACAACAGCTCTGATGACGGTTTAACATCCAAAATATATAAAGAACTCATAAAACTCTACACCAAACAATCCAATTAAAAAATGAGCAGAGGACCTCAACAGATACCTCTTCCAAGATGACATACAATTGGCCAACAGATATATGAAAAGATGCTCAACCTCACTAGCCATCAGGGAAACCAAACCAAAACCACAATGAGATACTCCTCACAATTGTTAGAATGGCAGTTATCAACAAGACAGGTGGTGGGTGACAAGTATTGGAGAGATTGCGGAGAAAATGGACTCTCTGTTCACTGCTAGTGGGAGTATAAACTGGTACAGCCACTATGGAAAACAGTCTGGTGATTCCTCAAAAAATTAAGAATAGAGTTATCATATGTCTCAGCAATCCCTCTCCTGGGCATTTACCGGAAAAACTCAAAAATGTATTCACAAAGAGACATGCACCTCCTATGTTTGTTCCAACATTGTTAATGGTGGCCAACATGCGAAGACAACCTAAGTGTCCTAATCATTGTATACTAAAAATAGCATGCTAGTAATATAAAAAATAAAAATCAAGGGAATTGATAGTTTTGTTTTTAAAACATTTAGACCTTTGTCTTCACTTGGCTTAGTACTATATGCTATATGAGCAAAAGATTATCATCTAAAATGGATTCAAACTATAGGTCTTGTTTAAAACATACTAGTTTATTTTATTTATATGACTTAATGCAAATTTAGGTGCTGTTAAGTATAATTTTATGTGGTTTGGCCATTACTAGTAGGATGGAATTGCCTTTAATAAAATCTTATTAACTGTCATGCTTTCCTAACTGAAAGTGCAAAACTGGCTGGAATAATTGAATACAAAAAGTTTAAGAGGTCTGATATTTAGTTGAATAATCTAATAGGCATAAATATAATTGAGTGACATAGAAAGTAACTTAGCAAAAGGAAGAAAATCTGGTATCCCCTCATTTCAATGCGTTGGAAGTACAGAAAATATTTTTCTATAAAAATCTCCAGAAATCTGAACCTCAGCGTTTCTGAGTATAAACTTATTAAAACATCATAAGAAATGTATTCAGTATCTTGTAGAATCAGTAAGGGCAATTTCACTGCTGAGTAGGGTATCTGTGACCTGGAAAACAATGTGAAGATTTTAAAAAATGACTCTCAATGGTTCTTTTAATAAGTTTGGGTAAATTGGAAATCAAGTATGAATACGATTCTTACTTTACCTCTACATCTTGCCTGCAATGCATGAAAAGTAAAAATGGCATTTGCAATAATAGAACATGAGCCACGCTATGAAATTTAATGTCCCAGAGAAGATACAGCATGCCAAAACAAGACCGCAATGAAGAAAAAATTACTATAATTATGAAACTTATGGCCATTAAGTTATTTATGTTTTATATATTTGCTTCATCTTTTTGTAAACTTTAAATAAGCAATCTAAAAAATAATTTTCTTGGAAATGACTGAGATAACCACAGATAATAAGAATTAAAATAAATGATTGGGCAGCCACTGTGTAATAACATTAAATGCAATTCTACTATTGAAATTGTCTCTGTATTGTAAGCAGTTAGAAAATACTTTCTGAAATGATAAACATTTATTTCCAAAAGTATAGTTATGGATAATATGCACAGTTATAAAACTTCATGGATTTCCTTCAAGAATCAATTCGAGAAGCAATATTCAGACAAATAGATACCTTTTAATAAGTAAAATTCCAGCTGTGAATTTTAAGTCAATCATATAAGATAAACATAAAAAGTCCAGGCATAATACACAATAAATAAGTCCTGCAAAACTAGATATTTGCAGAGTTCTAAATCATCAGGAATCCACAGGATGTCCACAAATGCATTTAGAAGGCAAAACTTTCAGAGTGAACACAAAAATATAATTCATTATCTTTCTGCATTTTAGTATTTCCTCTTATAAGAATTCTAAGTAGAAGGTAGCTAGAATTGCTAAATTAAGCTAAACTTCTTTTTTCATAAAGTTCATTACAAACACCCTTGGCTCTGTTCTCATCGCCTTTATCCCTGCGCATCTCCCCTGCATAACTTCAAAGAGAACTCTCCACACAGGAGATAGGAAAGTGAGGTGAGCAGATGAGAACAGGGCCACCTCTGTTAAAAAAGAGGCTTAATTAAGTACATATTTGAAGAGTGCCTTTGACATGAAAAAGCAGTAAGGAAATTCAGTACTATTAACACTGAATGAGAATTGCTTAGTCTTGTGAGCAAAGCCTTACAGAGATTAAGAAAAAAGTTTATATTCTCCTCCAGGCAAGCATTTTTCAATAGGGTTCTTTATTGATCTGTCATCCTAAGAGAGTCTGTAAATCTAGCATCTGCATATTGATTTCCTGGTTTGTGTGGAGAAAAAGGAGGCAGAGAGTAAAAGATGCATCTTTCTTCAATCGGAATAACATTACAGCACAGTACTTTAAATGTGCACTCATTTCTTTGCCAAAGTACTTATAATACATGTAAAATTTAGAAAAAACATTTTGTCTGTATAATTAGAGGAGGATCTTTATTTTTGTTTGTTACTTAACAGAAATTAACTTGCATATTTTATTATCGAAATGACCAATATTAACATCATAGAGTGAAAATTGGAAATTTTGACTGAAGCATCATGATTCCACAGACACAAAAGTCTAAAGCTAGTTGTCAGAACAAAGGGAAATTATCTGAGAAAAATAACTGGCTAGAAGTTTCCAGTACCCATAATGAAAGAATTAAGTCGAGAGAGAGAAATAAAAGAATTCACTGGTGAAATAACTTCATTCTCACTAATGATGGGCAAAAAATTCCTAAGAGCAGGTGTAGACAAGAGTGGGAATGCATCCTGAAGACACCATTGGGAATTCTGTTCTGCAGGATTTCCGAGATAGACAGCAGGACTCCAGCTGTTGGAGTCTATATATAAAGTGTTCACCTGAAGAATGAGAGGTTAGGGGGAAGCAAGCGTTTGAAGAGAAGGTACTGAAAAAGTAGTCACAGGTGTACCTAGAGGAGGTTGGCCTTCAAAAGCCCTGAAAATGCCATCTTGTGATGACATTTGTCCAAGTAAGCACCCACCTGCCCCCTGTAGCCTCCTCTTCATTTAATTTGGGAGTGGTATTTACAGGAACAAGTGAGGGCAGGAGGAGATGAGTGGGACACAAAGATCCGTTGCCTCTATCCCTGAAATGGCCCGTGTACAGCCAGGCTCTGACAAAGAGGAGAGAAAATAGATTGGTAAATAAAAATGTTATTGGGACTGAACTGTATAATTTATGAAACAAGCATTTCATGCATTTGTGACATGAAATGACTGCAGAGCCTTCAGTTACCTAAACTGACAAAAAGGTCATGAGAGCTTCACATATTTTCATCAGGTGAAAAGAAAAAAGTGCATTAAAATAGGGGGGCAAAAATTGAGTTTTGTTTTCAGTTTGCCAGTGAGTTGTTCTTGCCAAATAGCAACTATATGCCTAAAATAATTTCATGTCCCATAAAAACTACAGCTAAGAAGCAACTTATTAAAAATGAGACATCTTAAAAATGGGACAAAAACGGGGCATTCTTTAAAGTTATAATAAGAATTGAAAACTCAAAGAAATAGTAAAATAAAAAATTCAGTTTATCTTAAAAGATATTATATGAAAGAAAAGAACTCATGGCCAGAGACAACAGTGTGTTGACTGATGGAGTGTGGCGTTAGGGAGAGGGGATAAGAAGCATAAATGGTAATGGGAAAAATAGAACAAAAATGAACTATTAAAAGAAAAGTACCTACAAGTGTTGAGAACCACCCTGCCTGGTTTCAGAAGCTGTAACCCCCCATCGCTGAGGCTGAGTGAGAGACCTTGGGACCTTAAGCCACTAAGGAGACAAAGCTTATCTTCGTGGTGGGGGTGTTGCCTCTGCTCCCGTTTACTTCACCCTGCTTGGCCCTCGGGGGATGACTGGTTAGCCAATGATAGGTAAGATTCCTCAAGGGAAGGATAACCTAAGACAGGCATGGTCACAATGGGGCCATCAGGGAAGGACTTGAGGGATGATAGAAAAAGGGGGTGATGGACCCTCACCCCTCGGCTTTGACGTAGCCTGAGTCCTCATTCTGTTTGTGAGAAGTCTCCTAATTTCTTGGCTGCCTTACTTCCCCTGCCTGATTTACGCCTGAAACAATGCCAGACGGTGGTGTAGCCCTGGGCAGGAACAGGTGGTTCCCCAGGCAATCAGGCCTAAGAAAGAATGCATAAAATCCTGTGAAACCTGCTTTACTAATACCCTCAATTTAAATGATAAGGATCCAACCATAGAATGAGTTTGTTTCCCCAAAGTTTTATGGCCCTTTAGCTATGTGACCCCGACTCAGAATAAACCCTCATAGTTATTTTAATGTTATCTATTGTTTGATCATTACTGCCTGACAATAATTGATGAGCTTTACCTGTATATACCCTGTATTCCTATGCAAATTAAACCCAATAAAAGCCCATTAAGAACAGGCGCTAAGCCCTTCTCTTTTGAGAAATCGGCTACATTTCCTTCCAAAGCAGATCATGTCTTGGTAGACTTATTCTCATCCATGGTGGACTGGGGGTCCTTGTGGGCTGAGCCCCTCCACATACAAGTTAACTAGATGATCTAATCTAGCTTCAAATTAACCGTATTAAAATAAATTAAATGTTTCCCTTTCATGTTGCAAAACATAAAATGGCATTCTCTGTAATTTGAGAATGACTGTTCTTTTTTTTTCTTTTTTTTAAAGAAGTGATACTATTTTATTTTATTTTTTAAGATTCCATTCATTTGTTTCCAGACAGAAGGGAAGGGAGGGAGAAAGAGAGGGAGAGAAACATCAATGTGTGGTTGCCTCTCACGTGGCCCCCATTGGGGACCTGGCCTGCAACCCAGGCATGTGCCCTGACTGGGAATCAAACCAGCAACACTTTGGTTAACAGCCCATGCTCAATCCACTGAGCTACACCAGCCAGGGCAGAGAATGACTGTTCTTATTTGATTCATGAGATGGTGTGGTGTTTTTAATTCCTTTAGCAATACTATCCTAGACCAACAGATGAAAGATGAACCAATAAAGGAGAAAGTAACATGAAGAAAAAAGATAGTATGCTAAAAATGCCACTATTTATTATTATACCCAGAAGACCAAACAATTATTCAATGTCATACCAAAAATTTAAAGACAAATCATAGTATATATATAGTAACTATTTTAAGATTTACTAAATTTGTTAGAAACAAATTGGAATGTATTTAGACAAAGGGTCCCCAACATCTGGGCTTCGAACCAGTATCAGTCCGGGCCTGTTAGGAACTGGGCCGCACAGCAGGAGGGGAACTTGAATCATCCAGAAACCTTCCTTCCCAACCCCAGTCCATGGAAAAATTATCTTCCACAAAAACAGTCCCAGGTGCCAAAAAAGGTTGGGTACCTCTATGTTAGAAAATAAGAATGGAGACTAAGCAGCCATACTCTAATGGTTCAGGTAGAAGGTATACAACCATTGAATGGAGAGTTGTTTAGATGGCCCTCTAAAAATTTTATGAGTCTTTAATGTAGACTTTAATAAGAAAGAGACATCTATTCAAGGGAACTTAAATATTTACTAGTTCAAACATCTTAGTTTGGATGTAAATTCCTAAGTCAACTAAAATTTCTCTGTCATGATTTATCAAAAATTAACATTTTTTGTGACGTTAGTAGATTTAATTTATCAGAATCAATTTGGTAAATAGCACTTTGTTTCTACTTAATCAGCCTTGCCATAGTAGTAAACTGAGTTTCTATCCTCTGCTTTAGAGAGCAAAGCATAGGACAAAGGAGGATACTATTGCAATAGTAATAAAGACGCAGATACAACTTTACCTACAAAGAATAGTATCAAAAAAAGTGATTCTGAACAATCTTTGGTTTGTAAACAAAGTCATTAAAATACTTATGAAACTTGTATCATTTTCTTTTTTGGAATTATTTTCAGAGTTGATATAGAGCTTACAAGAATGACTAACAGATGAATCAGGTTTCAATTAATCAGTTTTTGTTTACACTGTCTAGATCAGATATTCATTTTTGAATTGGATTTTGACAATACTTTCTCTTTACCTTACTTCCTTTATTTCATTGTTGCTCCCCTGTCATGGACAATCCATTATATTTTCAGTTTATTTGTTTATTTATTTTAAATATTTTATTTATTTATTTTTAGACAGAGGAGAAGGGTGGGAGAAAGAGAGGCAGAGAAACATTACTGTGTGGTTGCCTCTCCAGTGCCTCCTACTGGGGACCTGGCCCATAACCCAGGCCTGTGCCCTGACTGGGAATCAAAGCAGCCACCCTTTGGTTTGCAGGCCTGTGCTCAATCCACTGAGCCACACCAGCCAGGGAAGATTATTTTTTTAATACAAATCTGTTAATATTTCTCCTTCGTTTAAAGAAATTATTGGCCTCCCGTTTTTAAAGGAGTATTTCTCAACAACTTTTTTCTGCCTTAACCCACAAGACATATGGCATTTATATGAGGAACAATCCAGTTGGGGACACTCAACTTCAGTCTAATTAACTATTTGCTCTGTTTTTTGCTTCCTACTAACTCAAGAAAGCTTATTGAAATTCAATGATCTGAAAGAGGTGGTAGAAGGATAAATCTTTTTTATTAAAAAGAATAATTTGTTTTCCAATTTATTGCTACTATTAACTAATTACTGACATAATAGCATGTAAACACACCACAATTAGAAATCCATTGAGCTATAGAATAAATTTAAAGTACTTACTTTGGTATCCATAGCTTTCATCAAACTCATTTTCTGCTTCTTCCACAGTCATATATGCCTTGAATAGTGAAGTAAAACACATTACATTGGAGGGACAATTATCTGGCAGGGAGAAGCATTTAGAGGAGAAGCTAGAGAACAACGACTTTGGATTTCACAGTTTACTTAAGAGTAGTCCTGTAAAAAGAATTAAAAAAGTAAAAAAGACTGGTCCTGTACCCATGAATCTTCTCATGCATTTTCACAGCTATCTTAAACAGTGTCATTACATTATTGGCAGTCCTTCAGTTTGCAAGGGCAAACACCCCAAATCCAGAATTTATTTATAAAAAAATGTTCTCTTACTCTTACATGTTTAAACTTTAGTGTCCTTCAAAGTACTCTCAAGTTGATGCAAAACGCCTATCAAGACATTTTTTTTTCCACTGCTCAAAACAGTTTTTGACTTATCAGTTTTGGTGTTTTTTAGTGCTTCTCTCATTTTTTTGTTTCATCTTTTCCACATTAGCAAAATGTTTCCCTTTGATGACATTTTTCATTTGGTGGAACCAAAAAAAAAGTCACTCAGGGCAAGATTGAGTGAACAGGGAGGGTGGGGCATAGGGGTCATGCCATTTTTTTTTGTCAAAAACCGCTGAACACTAAGCTCACTGTGGGCAGGTGAACTTGTAAATCACCCATCATGAAATGGACAAATGTGTCAAAAAAAATGAATTGAAGTTGAATGCAGCCTCTCACAGAAATGCCAGCTGTACATTAATACAGATGGGTTCCTAGAACACTCACCAACAGGGGAAGTCTGCACAACAAGGGACCCACCATCCATAAAATAATTCTTGTTTTTTGGGGGTCCTTCTCATATAACTCTGATGAAACAATATAATTTAAAATATGAGTCTAGGTCATAGTGAAATTGCTAAGTAACTCATGAAATTAGAGCTTCATAATTTAAACTTCATAATTATCTACATTTTTTGCTAACATCATTTGAAGTTTTAGAGTGGTAGAAACTCACAATCAAATAACTAAATTTCATTTATTAAAATTAAATTTGAGTATTTTATGTATTTTTAGTAAAAATATTAGTACTTATATACGTATAAGATTTATAAAAGTAAGATTAATTATTGTACCTGTAGGTAGATTAATTCATCAGTTTAGATAGTGAATTATTGTCTCCTAGATAATGTATCTTTTAGCACTCTGTTTTAAAGTGAGTGGAATTTGCATTTTTAATATATTTTATTAATTATGCTATTACAGTTGTCCTATTTCCTCCCTTTATTACCCTCTGCCCTGCACATCCCCTCCCACCTGCATTCCGCCCCCCGCTTAGTTTGTATCCATGGATCATACATATAAGTTCTTTGGCTTCTACAATTCTTATACTATTCTCAACCTCCCCCTGTCTATTTTCTACCTACCATTTATACTTCTTATTCCCTGTAACTTTTCTTCCTTTCTCCACCTCCCCCTCTGATAACCCTCCATGTGATCTCCATTTCTGTGATTCTGTTCCTGTTCCAGTTGTTTGCTTAGTTTGTTTTTGTTTTAGGTTTGGTTGTTGATAGTTGTGAGTTTGTTGTCATTTTACTGTTCATAGTTTTGATCATCTTCTTTTTGTTGGATAAGTCCCTTTAACGTTTCATTTAATAAGGGCTTGGTGTTGATGAACTCCTTTAACTTGACCTTATCTGGGAACCATTTTATCTGCCCTCCCATTTTAAATGATTGTTTTGCTGGATAGAGTAATCTTGGATGTAGGTCCTTGCCTTTCATGAGTTTGCATACTTCTTTCCAGTCCCTCTTGCCTGCAAGATTTCTTTTGAGAAATCAGCTGATAGTCTTATGGGAGCTCCTTTGTAGGTAACTGTCTCTTTTTCTCTTGCTGCTTTCCCTTCTTATCCTTAATCTTGGGTAATGTAATTATGATGTGCCTTGGTGTGTTCCTCCTTGGGTCCAACTTCTTTCGGACTCTCTGAGCTTCCTGGACTTCCTGGAAGTCTATTTCCTTTGCTAGATTGGAGAAGTTCTCCTTCATATTTTTTCAAATACGTTTTCCATTTCTTAGTTTTCCTCTTCTCCTCCTGGTACCCCTATGATTTGGAGGTTAGAACATTTAAAGTTATCCTGGAGGTTCCTAAACCTCTCCTCATTCTTATTAATTCTTATTTCTTCATTCTTTTCTGGTTGAATGTTTATTTCTTCCTTCTGTTCCAACTCATTGATCTGAGTCCTCATTTCCTTCCCTTTACTATTGGTTCCCTGTGTATTTTCCTTTATTTCACTTTGCATAGCCTTCATTTCTTCCTCTGTTTTGTGACTCCACTTGGGCATGAAGTACAGCACAAAAATATTTTGAACTTATTTAATCATCTGATGGAAGTGTTCCCTTGGCACATGTATATGTGAACATATCATTAATATTATTTTAAGAATTAGACCCTCTTTTTTATTGTATGCCCATGCTTTCTAATAACAAATTATGCACATTTTGTGATGTGAAGTTTTATATTTTCAAATAACTCAAATTAGGAACTTGTAGTATTGCAATCAAGTTTACTGCTACATTTGATTTGGTAATGAAAAAAAATTAAAAGACCAGCAATTGAAAAAAATAGTGCTGAAGCCATTATTTATGAAAATTAATGAAGAATACATTATTTCAAAGACAATGTGTAATATTTCAATAGTCTTTCACTGTTCATGGCTGAGCCTTTTAGTGAGATGAAAACAAAAGCCTTTGATTTCCATTTTCTTTTTTAAGTCCCAGGGGGAAATAAAAATTCTGCCTGGCTGTTGTAGCTCAGTGGATTGAGTGCGGGCTGGGAACCAAGCGGTCCCGGTTCGACTCCCAGTCAGGGCACATGCCTGGGTTGCAGGCCAGGTCCCTGGTGGGGGCCATGTGAGAGGCAACCACACATTGCTGTTTCTCTCCCTCTCTTTCTCCTTCCACTCTCTCTAAAAATAAATAAATAAAATCTTAAAAAAAATTCTGAGAACTCCAACCCAAAATATTATATAATTTGAACTCCAGCCTCAATTTCTTTGACTTCGAAGTCCATGTTCTCTTCACTTCACCGTATGGCAATTAACACGGCTGTTCATACATGTAGGCACATTTATACACAACCACATGCGCAGACACACACATGCAATGCACAGGCTTTTTTATGTTTTTTCCAGGTTTGGGGACATTTTAGGTACCAGAGATTTCTCTTGGTCCATCAGTACTATGTTGACAATTACATGCTGAATATTGCTGTCTTAATTGTTCCTGTTGCATCTTTGGATTTCTACATTCATAAATAATTTTTATTCATTAGTTTATTCACTCATACAGTCTGTTAGGTGCCAAGAATGAATAATAAAGTCTCTGTATTCTAGGGAGTTACTAGCTGATTGGGAAAATAAGTATATAAATAAATATATATTATGGGTAAATAAAATTAAAGTGACTTCTAGGTTCAATAAAGAAATAATGGGGGGAATAGGCAGTCATAATATGTGAATTATAGTAAACTGGAGCCTCAGCTTTCTCAAATCTATTTTGTGTGTTTTGCTGTACAGATAAGACAGTCTTATTACAAGGTCTTTTTCAGAACCACACTTGACAAAGGTCTTGGATGATGTCCAGAATGGACCTTTCAAAGGATGAATTTAGGTCTTTCTCTTGTGCTTTCCCTTAGTCTATGCACAATTCTATGTTAGACCTTGAAACATTTCTGTGTTTATTCTCATATCACTAAAGTCTAACACAGAATCAGACTTACATAGAAATTAGAAGAGTATTTGTGGCATAAATGAAATAAAAATGCAGCACTCAAGGGATTATAAACGTCTTGATAAAACACACAGATATATACATACACACAGATATATTAATGTGCATATATGTGTATTTGTATATGTATAATATACAATTATTGTTATTGTAAGGGAGAAAACATAATATTTAATCTAAACAACCGAAAATTTTTTATCCTAACATTGATAATTGTAAGGTAGACAAGGGACTAATAAATTTATTTCATATATTAAGAAACTGATGCTCAGACAGATTGTTATTTGAGCAAGTTCAGGTGTAAACCCCAAAGTGGGACACAGGTTAACTGATTCCCAAATCAATGCTCTTCCATTTTACTACACTAGTATATACAATAACACAGGAAATAAAGATAATAACACCTATTTGTTTCTTTCGCCCAAGGTTCTCAGCATTCCTTGCTAATTGTACCTATGGTAAGAGGAAAAAAGTCTTACACTGTCAGGATTTTGTTTAATTCATTCTGCACCTAGCAGCTGAGCTCAAAACTCAGCTTTTCCTTCATTTTGATCAAAAGATCATATTGGTTATGCCAACCTATTAGTGCCAAGAGAAGCTGTGAGTTAAGTTTCTGTGCTTCAAAGGGTAAAAAAATATTATTTCTGTTTTGAGATGGTATATAAAAAAGAGACTGCATGTAGGAGGTTCATCCAGCACACACTTCTAACATACTTTTAAGTCTATCTTAAAATAGAAGTCTGTCTATTTCCTCTGGATCTCTTATAAATTGCTAATGTCAATGCTAAGAATATGTTATTTAGTTGGAACTTTTAAAAGCAGTAGAACAACAGTAAAATATTTTTAAAAAGCAGTACAGTTCAAGTTAAGAATTATTGTTAAGCAAGACCTCATTTAGATTAATACAAAGTTAATGTTTAAGCACTTATATTTTTCATCCTCATATTAGCCTTGGAAGGTCATATATATAAAAGATACTTGATATACTACAACCATTCTTTAATTTTGTTCTTTAGAGTGGATAAGTGAAGTCAAGCATTTAGAGATAGTGTTTCTTGCATAAAAGTATGTGATAAGGTTAATTAATAATTAATAAAATTAGAAATAGCGATGATAACTCTAAAATTATAGAAAAAATTTATATAGTTTAAAATTTGGGTTAAAAATGATATGAAACATATAAATATATAAATTAATTGTTAGAGAAAATGCAAATTGTGCCCTTCGAGTCTTTTTCCTCTTTAAAACTTTAATTTTTTGTTGTTTATTCTATTCTAGTAATCCCAAGTTTTTTTCTCTTTTGTCCTCCTCCCCTCTCTCCCAGCCCACCCCCTCACTCACAATCAATCTCCTCTCTGTTGATCATGTCAATGAGTCATTCATACGTGTGCTTTGACTAATCTCTCCCCCTTCCTTCCACCACTCCCCGACATCTGCCTCCCCTCCTACAACACAGCTGTCAGTCTGCTCCATGTTTCCATATCTCTGGTTCCAATTTTCTTGTTAGTTTATTTTGTTAATTAGATTCCAGTTATAAGGGAGGTCACATGGTATCTGTTTCTTGCTGACTGGTTTATTTCACTTAGCATAATAGTCTCCAGTTTCATCCATGCTATTACAAAAGGTAGGGCTTCCTTCTTTTTTTCTGTTGTTAGTATTCCATTGTGTAAAAGTGTAACAGTTTTTTAATCCACTCATCTACTGAGAAAAAAAAACAAAGTAGGAGGGATTGCAACAGCTGATATTAAACTATACTACAAGTCCACTGTGATCAAGACAGTCTGGTACTGGCATAAAAACAGACACATAGAGCAATGGGACAGAATAGAGAGCGTAGAAATAAACCCATGTGTCTATGATTGACTGATATTTGACAAAAGGGGCATGAGCATACAATGGAGTAAAAACAGTTTCTTTAATAAACGGTGTTGGGAGAACTGGACTGATACACGCAAAAAAATGAAACGACCAGCAACATACACCATATACAAGAATAAACTCAAGATGGATAAAATACTTAAATATTAAGTCATGCTACCATAAAAGTCCTAGCAGAAAACATAGGCAGTAAAATTTCAGACACCCCACGTAGTGATATTTTAGCCAATATATCTCCTAGGGCAATGTAAATAAAGGGAAACATAAACAAATGGGACTACGTGAAATTAAAAAGCTTCTGCATGGCTAAAGAAGGCGTCATCAAAATGAAAAGGGAACCAACTGTATGGGTGATACATCAGATAAGGGTTTGATCTCCAGAGTATATAAAGAACTCATATGACTCAACATCAGGAAGACAAACAAGCCTTTGAGTCTTTTACTCAAATACTCTATCATATCCATATTTGTTCAATTATTACTTCCTTATCATGTAGGTACTTTGGAATAGGCAGACTTAAGATAGATTTTCCTTTTTCGGATATTATTGTTAATGATCAAGCACATAATTGGATTCCCAAGTAGTCTAATTTGGTTATAATGGCAAAAATAATGAGGTTGTTTTCTGGTTCAAGTATTGACATTATTGCATTGTCTCCACTATTAAATTATAGTACTCTCTGGGAATCTCCTGTTGGGAAGTTGGTACTTACTGATCGATTTTAAATAATACGTAGTAACTTTAGAGCTGATTGCTCCCAACATGCCTTCCTTCTATCAAGAACATCCATCCAAAACACCAACTCTTACCTTGTAGACTTACTAAAGGTGACCGCAATTGGTTAATCAGTTCAAAAAAACATAATTTGCTCTGGCTGGGTGGCTTAGTTTGTTGGAGCATTGTGCCATACATCAAAAGGTTGTGGATTCAATTCCCAGTCAGGGCACATGCCCAGTTGCAGGTTCAGTCCATAGAGTTCATGCAGGAGGCAACCATTCAATGTTTCGTTCTCACGTCGATGTTCCCCTCTTTCTCTCTCTCTACCCCTCACTTCCTCTCTCTCTGAAATCAATAGAATATATCCTTGGGTGAGGATAAAAACAAAAATAAGTACAAAAGTAATTATTATTGAGTAACAAATGTAATAAAGGCATTGCATTAATTGTGAGACTACAAAAATAAATAGCCGTGCCATTTTTTCAAGGAACTTATTATCATTTAGAATAGAAAACATCTTTAATTTAACTACTATATACGAAAGTTATGGCAAATAAATTAATAGGATATAAATAGAACAGGAATCCTAATGAATGTAGGACTGAGAGTCAGTGTAATGTATTGGTTTTGATGTTGTCCTTCTATCCAGACTGCATCAGTTGAGTGACTTTGGACAAGTTACTTGAATTTTCTATCAATTACTTAGTATATATTACTATATACGTTTTCGTTGTTACACAAATAATGATAATGTATATACACTTCAAAGTTTTATTGTTTGAGTTAAATAAGTTAATAAATGTAACAGTGTCTGGCACATATGTGAGTATCAGCTATTATTAGTAGTAGCACTATACTGAAGAATAAATAAAATAATATATAAGTGCTTAACTGAGTGCCTGTTCCATAATAAACAATTGAATACTTTACCTTATCATCAGCATTATTATTGTATGTGCTGGGATTCGATGTATGTTTTGTGGAAAGTAAAACCGAGCCATAGAAAACCAAGAAAAAAAAATATATGCACAAGGTGACTAAAATATTCATACAACACTACATGTAATTGAAAGACAAATCATATCATGTTATGATGTGCTTAATGGATAGGTTTTCAAATTTATATGGAAAAGGGAATAATCTAGAATATTAATCCTTGAGTAAATCACTGGGTGGTACATACAAAACAAGAATCAGTAGAAAATATCACACCTGATATTACTTTTGTGTTCTGACTGTGAAAAAGGCTGTATCCCAATACTA